>CAUYRH010032456.1:0-26284 GCA_963574655.1 Perodicticus potto | reverse complement strand
GAGGGGGGAGGATGGGTGGAGGGAAGGCAATTGGTGGGATCACACCTACGGTGCATCTTAGAAGGGTACAGGTGAAACTTACTAAATGCAGAATATAAATGTCTTAACATAATAACTAAGAAAATGCCATGAAGGCTATGTCCACCAATTTGATGAAAATATTTCAGATTGAATATGAAACCAGCACATTGTACCCCACGATTGCACTAACACACACAGGTATGATTTAATAAAAAAGAAAAACAAAACCAAAAAAACTGGATAGTTCATGTCCAATTGTATAAATTTGAGGGTACTTAGGTTTTTTGGTTTTTCTTTTTTTGTTTTAATAACTCAATGGTTTTTGGTATAATTTCTTTAATTATAATAAAACATGCATAGTTTAACAAAAAAAGCATATTAAAGACTTAAATCTAGGACCTGAAACTATAAAACTACTAAAGAAAAACATTGGGGAAATGCTTCAAGAAATTGGTCTGGACAAAGACTTCTTGAATAACACCCCGAAAGCACAGGCAACCAAAGCAAAATTGTACACATGAAACAGGATCACATCAAGCTAAAAAGCTCTGCACAACAAAGAAAACAGTGATAAAGTGAAGAGACAACCCACAGAATGGGAGAAAATATTTGCAAACTACCCGTCTGACTAGGGATTAATAAGTAGGGTATATAAAGATCTACAAAAATTCTATCAAATAATTTGATTAGAAAATGGGCAAAGGATGTGAACAGAAATTCCTCAAAAGAAGGCAAATAAACGAGCACTAAGTATATGAAAAATGTTCAACATCATCAGTCATCACAGAAACGTAAATCAAAACTACAGCGAGATGCCATCTCCCCAGTGAAGATGGTTTTTATCAAAAAGATAATAAGTTACCCTGTCAAGACAGTGGAGAAAGGGGAGCCCACACACTGTTGGTGGGGTGTAAATTAGCACAACCACTATGAAAAACAGCATGGAAGGTCTCCAAAAACTAAAAAGAGAGTTTACCATATGATCCCGCAGTCCCACTGTGGGTATATATTCAAAGGATGGGAAATCCGCATATTGGAAAGGTATCTGCTCTCCCACGTTAACTGCAGCACTATTGGCAATAGCCAAGACAGGGAATCAACCTCAGTGTCCATCAGCAGATGGATGGTTAAAGGGTGCATATACTCAATGGGAAATTATATCGCCACAAAATGAATGAAATCCTGCTATTTCCAACAACAAGAATGGAAGTGGAGAACATTACATTAAATGAAATAAGCCAAGTGCAGAAAGACAAATTTCACATTTTCTCATATGCAGCAGCTAAAAATTAAAAACAATTCCTCTCTAGAGACAGAGAGTATAATGATGGTTACCAGAGGCTGAGAAGTGTAGCAGGGAGGGGTTGATGAAGTGTGAAAGGTTAATTGGTGTAAAAATAAAGATAGAATGAACAATGTTTGATAGCAGGACTAAGTGACTGATCAACAACAAGTTAGGGTACACTTTAAAATAGGTGAAAAAGTGGCGCTGAAATGATCCTAACAAAAAGCAATGTTAAATGCCTAAGTTGATGGTATCCCAGTTACGAGGATTTGTTAAATTCACATAGTACGCTTATACCAAAACATCACACCTACCCTATAAAGATAAACTATTATGTAATAATAACATAATAACTAAATAATAACATAAGAACGTATTATTAAATAATAATAATAACATAATAACATAATAATTAAAAAATGAAAATTAAAAAAAAAATTCCCCCAGTCAGGGAATGTCTTACCTACAAGGTATGCTTTCATTTAAATATTCTCTATTCTAGAGAATTGTTCTAAAGTTTCTGCTTAAGTAACTGCTATAGTGACCAGTGTTTAGTGATGGAAATAAACTGAGAAGCTATGGCAAAGACAGTATAACTGCCACAGTACTAGAAAACAAAAGGTGAATATAACAGAATGATTAAAGTCACTACCACTAGGTCTAATTCCCAAAAGTCTCACTAAAATTAATATAGTTGACCATATCAGAATTTTATTTAACATATGAGGATAATAATTATTCTGTTACTCATTAAATGCTAATAATTTCTAGATTTAAATGGTAAATGTAAGTTCTACTATTTTACTCAATCTGCTCTTCAAAATCATCATTATAGATACTGGATAAACAAACACTCTGATAAACATTATATGCTCATTAAAAGGCACAGAGTAATGTTCCATTATTTTAATTGTTCCTTGTCACAAAAATTAATAGGGCAAAAAGCAATTTATATAACTAAAATGCTTGTACCCCTGTAATATTCTGAACTTTTAAATAAAAGGACAAGAATAATGTTATAAAACATTTTGATCAAGGCCTCAAAAATTAACCTAAATTCCATGGTAAACAAATGGAAAAGAAAAATAATAAAGAAATGGAATTTTAACACTGGGCATGGTGGTTCAAGGCTATAATCCCAGCTACTCAGGAGGGTGAGGGGGGAGGATCACTTAGGAAGAGTTCAATATCAGCCTGGTAGCCTGCGCAACACAGTGGGCTGGTTTACAGAGTGAGACTGTTTCAATTAAAAAAAAAATTAGGTGGTATCTCACCAAATGTGCACAATGTGAGAGTGTTCAGTATGCCCCTATCTGTAAAGGGCTCAACTAAAACTTGAACTTTACCTTAGAACTGAAAACAATGTAATGACATTTTAGGTTACATGTGTACCCTCACAATAACTAGAAACTAATAATAATAATAATAATAATAAGGTCTGTAATGACATTTTAGGTTACATCTGCACCCTCACAATAACTAGAAACTAAAAAAAAATAATAATAATAAGGTAAAACAAAAAAGGAAAAAAAGGCCCAGCATGGAGGGTGTGCCTGTGGGCTGCAGTGAGCCATGACTGTGCCATTGCACTGCCACCTGGTAATAGAGCAAGATTCTTTCTCTTAAAAAAGAAAAGGAATCTTAAGAAATTCATTATAAGGAATGCAAAATAAAATGAAAATAATTAACCATGACTTATCAACTATCTAATTATAAAGAATAACTATTTAATGAGATGGAGGGGTGTTATTATACAGCTGTCAGTGAACAGGCATGTCCATTTGGAAATGGATTTCATAGTATACGTCAAGAACCTTTAAAATGTGAGTGATCCTTTATCCATTAATCCCTCCTAGAATCATATTCAACAGAAAGAAGTACATATATAGTCAAATTGGTATTTAAAGGTGTCAATATTGGAAAAATAAAAATGTAAAAATTGAAATAGTTATATTACTAACATCTATAAATTAAATTATTGCTTGGTCATTAAAAGAGTATTTTTGAATAATATTCAATGGGGAAAATAACTAGAGTAAAATGTTAAAACAGAATAATATATAGCAAATAGTAAAACTAATATGCATATTTTTGTTATTTGGTAGTGATTTATTTTAATTGTTTTCCTTGTTTTAACAGCGTTTTTCAAATTGCCTATACCCCAGGCACATTAATTTTAGAATAAGAAATATTTGCAAACAAGATAGTGTAAATATATCACCAAGAAAATCTTACAATGTGAGAAAAATATTAGTTCTTTTGTAGTTTTTGTATTTTGGGGAATTTAAAATTCTTACAAAACACCCAGCTTTTTAAGTAAAGAAGTGGGGTTTGGGGTTTTTTTTTCTGGTTGTTTGGGAAACATTTTTATCAAATCCTTAATCAGAAATAAATCCTATATTATATTTCAGAAATGGATGTGTGGTTAATCATTAATCTAAATGTTGATAATGTCATCCTAATCAAATTATCATCTACCTCTGTTTTCCACAAACCATCTACAGCAATATTGCTAATGATTGTTTTAAATACTCATGCCATGTTAAAGGTTTGCAATGCCTATAGTTACAGCTAATCATGACAAATGTTGCCTAAGAGGCAAAAAGCATAAAAATATAGAAAACAGGTACTTATATTCTTTTTCACACTTTCATGAAAATTAGATGTATTATGTAAAATAAAAGGGATGTAGAAAACAGTCTGGATTGCCCTCCTCAAATTCTATGATTTTCTGTTGTTTTTTATTAGTAAGGTTCTAGGGAACAATGGAAAAACACTAGACACTAAAAAGACATGGATTAACAGTCCCAGCTATGTTAAAATGAGTCATGTGACGTTGGGAAAGTCATTTAATTTTCCTGGCATAAGGAACTACATTATTTAATAGGTGCTTCTCAATTTCACAGTCTATAATTATCATGGTTATATTTTAACATGGAAAGTAAGATGACAACATCATTGCAAATTAAAAATACATGCTGTACAATTCTGAAGTGGAATATTTCATTGAATGTTTAAGAAGTCCTCAGCATTTCCAAAGTCAGTGTGTGACACACCTTTTGGGGGCAGAACACAAGTATAAGAGGGACTTTACCTAACAAATACAATCAATGTAACCTGGTTTCTTGTACCTTCAATGAATCCCCAACAATAAAAAAAATTTAAAAAAAAGAAAAAGAATAAAATGGCAGTGAAGGGTGTGACAAAAATAATTTGAATTTTCCATTCACTATTGTTTCTTTTCATTTCATAAATATTTTGAAGCATAACAAATGGCTGTGAGACATATGGTTATGATGCTGATATATTTTCATAGCCTAAGAGCCCTTTTAAAGCTATTATTCAAACATTGCCGGAAATGTATCTTATTCATAAAACTAATTCTTTTTAAGAAGGATTTTCAAATATGTTTCGTACTTATTCAGGTATTTGTCCCTTTAGAAACATTTTTTTTAACTTTTTCCCTAAGCAAATCAGTAGATTTAATGAATGCAGAAATGTTCAATTCAGAGTTGCAGAGAGAGGGAACACGGAATTAGAAGTGAAGGCATAAATACTCCCTGCTTCCTGTGGAGTTAATGGGATTGAATAAGGATTCCAGTCCCGAGTTAAGAGGGAGATAAGATACGTCTTCTGCTTTATGTTTATTTGTTTTCTTTCTTGGGTGGTTTATTTTTTTAAGAGAAAATGAAGACATGCTATAGAAGTGATGAGTATGAAAGTAAATATTTGCTGGTTGTCTATACAATAATGATTTCAAAATTGAGATGAGATAATAGAAAAGAGATTGTTGGCAACTTCACTAATGAAAAAGTAAATGATGACAGGAAAGAGAAAGAAAGAATAAAAGTCACCCTGGGGGAAGCTAGAGGAAGGAAGTGAGAGTGAGATCTGATGATTCAAGGAAAGGAAGATTAAGAAGGAAAGCAAAAAAACCCAAAATTATTTTACTTTATTTACTTATTTATTTTGAGAGAGTCTCACTTTGTTACTCTCAGTAGAGTGCTGTTGCGTCACAGCTCACAGCAACCTCCAACTCTTGGGCTCAAGTGATTCTCTTGCCTCAGCTTCCCGAGTGGTTGGGACTATAGACGCAGCCACAACGCCCGGCTGTTTTTAGAGACCAGCCCTGGCTCAGGTTGGTCTCGAACCTGCGAGCTCAGGTGATTCACCCGCCTCGGCCTCCCAGAGTGCTGAGATTACAGGTGTGAGCCACCGTGTCCAGGCTAAAATTAAACATTTTAAAGAAAAAAAGTGATTTCAGCTCAGCGCCCATAGCTCAGTGAGAAGGGCTCCAGACACATACACCGGAGCTGGCAGGTTTGAATCCAGCCCAAGCCTGCCAAACAATGACAATCGCAACCAAAAAACAGCCAGGCGTTGTGGCGGGCGCCTGTAGTCCCAGCTACTTGGGAGGCGGAGGCAAGAGAATTGCTTAAGCTCAGGAGTTGGAGGTTGCCGTGAGCTGTGATGACACCGTACTCTACTGAGGGCGACAAAGTGAAACTCTGTCTCAAAAAAAAAAAAGTAATTTTCTCAATGCACAAAGTGACAGAATGGCAGTGACGCTGAGGTAGCTAAAGCGGGAAAAATGTTAAAACCTCAGATCCATGTAGAGACTGGTAAATAAAGAAAAGTTGTGTTTAATAAAAAGAAATGTTACGTAACCAAAGATGCCTCTTAAAAGTGGGCGCAAATAACACGCATATAAAGTGTGGAGGCAGAAACTTCTGCTCTGAGAACATCGCTAACTGTCCTGCCCATGTTTGCTTTAAAATAATTGAGACGCTGCTCACCGGGTGAAGGAGCAGGACTCGGGGTGACCTCGCTGGGCAGGGGCCGGCCGCGCATGCGCATGCGCTGTGCACCGCCCAGACCGCTTGGCCCGCCGGACTGCACGTCCCGCCCCCTCCTCGCCCCGCGGGACAGCGGTCCCCGCGCGTCCCCGCCCCCTCCGCGCGGTCCGCGTAGGCTGCACCTGTCTGCGGCGTTGGTTTCTCACATCCCTCACCGTGCACCGCTTCTATTACTGTTCCAACACACAACTTCAGGACGTCTTTGGGGCAATTTTTCACTTTGTCACAATCTCACTCTTGCTGTCCCCAGCATAAGAACTATTCTGGTTTTTCCGGTTTTTTTTAGAAAACGCAACCTGTCATCGGGTGACACTGTGAAATTAAAGTGTATGTGATGTACTGGTGGCAAAAAATACACCATTTTAGAGTTTAGAAACAGGTGTACATGATAAAAACATACAAATTACATTTGTCAAATAAAAATGAATACTTTAAAAAATTTGAATATCGGATATTTGTGTTATCGTGGAACTGGAGTTTTACTGATGATAAACCGTCCTCCTTCCTGGTCATTCTCATCTGGCTTTAACCTTTAAGGATCTTCGTATTCAAACTGTATTTTTTAACCTACTTTTCAAAACAGTAATATGCTATAATGACTCTCAAATATGAGTTATTAAAAATCTGTCTAGGTTTAAGAGGCTAGTGCTTCCCTGACATAGAAATTTCTCCATTCTTGGGACGCACACAGGACACGGTGCCCCTTGTTTTTAGCCTAGTGCTAGTTACCTGTTCACATGTCTTATTTATCCTACCAGCTTTCAAACTTCACCAGGGCAGAGTCTGTATCTGGCTTTTATTTGAATTCTCTGAAATGTCTAGTATGATGTGATGCAGTAGAAATTCTGTAATTATTTATAAATAAGCATGTCGACAAATGCAAATTCTTTTCTGAGACACCACACAATATTCAATAATCTAGTGATCCTAATTCTCAGAGAAATTCAGTCCAATTTAAAAACATTGCTATTATAATAATATTTTACATAATGCCATTATAAGCAGAAGATTTGTTTAACAGTGACAGGTGTAGAATTCTATTGTTAATATCGTGAAATGCATTTAAATTAATTATGTATTTCTATTTCTATTGTTAAGGGAAGCAAAGCTTCTATTCATACTTCACATCATTTAAAATATCTAGTTTCATGGAAATGTTTATCAACAGTTGATTATTTTTTCACCACTATTGGGGAGCATAAATATGTAAGTTAAACAGCAGCATTTTGTAAAATTTTAATGTTATAAATGTCCTAAATTCTTCTCTATCTCCATCCTTAAGGTTTTAGGTTAAAAAATTACCATCATGACTTTGTGCTGCTACATGCTAAAGTAATTGTACCATGAAAATCAACAAACGGAGTGATTATGTGTAAAATTCAACCACATCAGACTGAGAAGTGGATGACGTGACAGCAGCAACCCACCCTGCACTGGTTGAGTACAGGCCAAGGGCATGAGAACGGAGCGTTCTGCCTCTGAGGTTTATCTGAAATGGTTCGTTGTTAAGCGTTACTGTCATTGCATGTCACCTTTTTATGATTTCTCTTTACAAAGAGCACATAGATTAAATAAGCATCCTTTTTTCAAAGCATATGTTTCCAATGACCTTGTCACACCAGTGAGGAAGCCTCACCATATGGCCTCACTAAATGAGGCTAGACTTTAGACAATGGACTTCCGAAACCTGGGAACACGAGCAAAAAGGAGGGGACATGGTGACAGTCCTTCCTATTTCAGCCCTGTATTATAGTGGCAACTTAGAGGTGATTATGGAGAATGAAAAAGGAGGAAAACAGAAGATGTTTTCATTTGGTATGTGTGTCAGGTAGGGTAAGGAAAGTAAATGAGATTTTGAATAAAAAGTCACTTTGAACTTTAAGAGAAACTGACCTTGAACAAAATGTAAAATAGCAAAGTATCCTTGAGGAATAACCATGAAAGGAATGGGAAATTATAAAAGAAATATGGAATATTACTATATTATCTACATTTTTCTAGTTCTTATTTACCATTGCCTTAAATGTAAATTTCGTGAACAATACCTTCCTGTAATAAACATGAAGATCTTACACTATCAGACACCCCAACTGGGAGATGATCTAATAAAAACCGCACTGATGAAAAGCAGTAGGTATTTGTCTTTTATTGTATCTACATTGGAGGCAGCTCATTTTATATTCCAAAACTATCTGCTTCACATTAAGGGATTATAAATACTCTTGATAATTAGAGGAAGTGTTTTGAGTTCCTGCTCACACATGCATTGGAACAGAATTGGAGGCAACGCTGTTTCGGGCTCAGGTGAGCGACTCAGCTCTCTGGGCCTTCTGGTAGCACACCACGGCAGCGCCAAAGAGACCCACTGATGGTCTTCACCACTGCCTGTTTCTAACTACCTTGAGTACCTTTTAGAACCCCAGAATTTGATTTATAGAAAATAGTCGAAATCAATAGAATTTACTGTAACATTTAAATTTTCAGTAAAAAATGGGAGAATTCATTCATACTGCTCCATATTCAAGGCCAAAGTCTGCCCTCAACCACTAACACAATTTTCAGGGAAGTAAAGGTGGAGATGGCTCCAGCGGACCATTTGGCTGGGATGCTCCGTGCTGGAGGCTCAGCGTGGACCCAGGCCACGGCCCTGCAGGCGGGAGGAACAGCCTTTTCTCAGGCCTCTAATCATCTGTGAAATGGCGTGAACCCAGGGCAACACTCACCCCTGTGAATCCCACAGAAATTTTAAAATATCCTTCATAGTCTTTTTCTTTGTCTCAAATGTAACTTCCACACTTCCCATTACAATTTTATTTAGTCACTTCTAAAGTAAAACTAATGGAACACATAGCATGTCCTTGTGCTTGACATTTACGGTACAACCATCGTTTATCAGCACGTTAACAGACTTTCTTTATGTTGTCCTTCCAACTCACAAATTATACATGTAAACTAAAGTTTCTTGGTTTCCTTGCAGTTCAGATACTGGCATTTTATTCTCCCACTGAGCAATTTCCTAAATATAGAGGTTAATTTCCCCAGTTCCATTTTGCATTCCAAATAAAGTTAAGGATAATTTTAAGTCCACAATATTATTATTTTAGAGAATATTTAAATACTATTATAAACCTACTTTATTTGATTATAGATAATTAAGAAAGGAAAGAGACACCAGTTATAGTTTCAACTATCATATACTTATGAGAAACACTGAATATCACCTAATTCATTGATGCTTCACTTTTGCAGCACAGTAAGTACTACCCATGTAGATGTGTTACTATCCTGAATATATAAATAAAAACATCTATATTCCTCAAGTCCCATCTGAAAAGTACACACTCTGAAATAATTTCATTAAATATTGGCGCAAGCTCTACAGAATTAATCCAATTAATTATAATTGGGTTATAATTAATTTTCTAAAGCTTTTTTTGGCATTCACCTATGCCTAAAATATAACTGGCAAACATTTTATTTTCATAATTATGCAGTAAGTCCAGAAAATAATTTCCTATATGTTATATAGCAAGTCTATACAGGTACCTCAGGA
Organism: Perodicticus potto; assembly: GCA_963574655.1. Classification (NCBI taxonomy): domain Eukaryota; kingdom Metazoa; phylum Chordata; class Mammalia; order Primates; family Lorisidae; genus Perodicticus; species Perodicticus potto. The sequence goes on along the minus strand of CAUYRH010032456.1, from coordinate 16,569 downwards.
AACCTGGGAACTGTCAGAATTCTGACATACTAAAAACGGAAAACTCTTTTGTAGCCTTCTATGAAATAGGTAAAAACAACATGAAAAGTGGAGACAGAATTTGGCTGGAAGCTTTTTTCGGGGCGGGGGGTCCTTGGGACAGTCGCATTCACAGAAAGAGATCAGTACAAGGGGCAGGCACTGTGTTAAGCACTTCACAGCCAAGTTTTCCGGAAAGGCAACAGGAGCCTTTTGGGATTATTTAGAAAATGAGTAAACTGAGACTCAGAAAAGTCAGGTAACCAGCCTAGGGTCATGGTGTCCAGGAGAAAGCAGAAGTGACTTTCAACCTAGGAGCACTGAGCACCAAGTGGGTTCCAGAAGAACCCATTTCCAATCTGAAATTTCCAGGTATTGCTCAGCATTGTTTTGAGACTCAACTAGCACAGGCTACGAAAGAGTTTGTAAATGGTGAACGGACTGTCCTTTACATAATTTCTAAAAATCTCTTCCAGGTCTGTGATTCTGATTTTGCTACTGAAATTCAGCTCTTATGATCTGTAGAATTGGACTTGTGTGGTGCTAGAGATTCCCAGATTTGGCTTCAATTATTTTAGTAAGTTACATCCAGAGACTCTTTGAAAGAAAGCATGGTCATGGCAGATAAGTTTGTTTTTCTTGAATAGTCTCTAAACTCCAGTGCAATTACTCCTGATCTGTGGATTCACAGCTTGAACAATACCACAAATTTACATTCAGAAACACTGACTGAGGGTTTGCTGGAGTTTATACACTATGCTATGCTTTAAGCTTAGGTAGTATAATAGACAAATGGATGCGAGGTTCCCCCTTATGAAACTCATAATCTATTGCGCAGATTTGCAACTTCTGGATAATTCATAAATTGACATTTTATTAATAGAATTAGTTTCTTTGAATTTGCCAACAAGAAAATACTTTACAAATGAAACTTTGAAGAAAGGCCAATATTATCAGCTGTGAAACAGATGTACATTTAAAAAGGACTCATTTAAAAAAAAAATTGAGAGCAACAACAAGAAAAGAAAGTGCATAGATATCTGAGAGGGCTGTTAAATAAAATCTTTTTTAATAAGCAAAATGAAAAAAAAAGACTCATTTAAATTTAAGGTCATCTTCAAACAAAAATCTATACAAGTGGAACAGTAAAGTTCATCTTTTAAAACTGCACTCACTCATTAAGTGTCATGATTCATCACCTGAGGAAGTTACACTTGTTATAATATAGAAAATAAAACAGCACTCTATGATACCCCTGACAGACGTTTCTAACTCTCTTTTGGAGCTAACTCTATCAACGCCAAATGAACCAATCAACTCCCATTCTATTGTTTCAGTACCTTTGATTGCACCTGTATTTCCTGTGAACACCACCACCCTCCACCATCTTACCAGTTACAATTCTCAAGACCCCGTCTCTCTTACCTCCATCAGCCATTAAAATCTGCTTTACACATTTCGAATTAAATACAAAGCAAGTTGGTTTTCCCCCTTATAATTTAGACTTCTAAAACTCAAGGGAAACGATTAACTCATGAACAATTCACATAGCTAGTGATCAGCAAGGTGGGAACTGAATCAGGTCTTGCTCCAAAGGCTACACCACCAGACACAAAGATTTGGAAGGGGGAAAGTATTTCTACAAATGAAGAGAAAATGGAAAAACATTCAACGCAGTGCTGTTGTAATAGGGAAGTGAAAGTACAAATGCAAAGATATATACAAAGTGGAGCATCTTACGTGGAGGCAAAGCAGGCCATCAGGTCCTACTCTAGATGGAAGAAAGCCCAGCTCAGTGAGAAAGGGATGAGAGAGGAAAGAGGGCGAGACTTCAGTTCATCCCATCTCCCCTTCTTGTGTGTCTGATCTGCACACCTGTGCCAGATTAATGGTCCTCGAATCAGGCTTTTCATAGTACCAGTCCCCTGCCCAAACCAACAGATGTTTATTCCCTATTATCAAATGCAAACTTTTCTTGGGTTCTAAAGTCCTGCATTTGTGACTAGTCTTCCCCCAGCTCTACTCAGATACGATGGGACTCTTTCCTGCGTCACCTCATCACTTTGTTCAATGTTAGGTTTTGTTTACTCTATCCAACCCTCTTTTATTCCCCTCCCATACCTTCTTCCCATTCAGTCAAGATTAAATTCCACTCTATTTATTTGCTTTCTTTTTTGAGACAGAGTCTCACTCTGCCACCCTGCAGTGGCTTCATCCTCACTCACAGAAACCTCAAATTCCTGGACTTAAGTGGACCCCCTGCCTCAGGCTGCCAAGAAGGAGTGAGCCACTGTGCCTGACCAAATTCCACTTTATCAAGCTTTATCTTTACAAAGTCTGGTGCTTCCTTCTTCAACAATTACCATACAACACACAGCACATTCTAATTTAGCATCTTCTTAATCATCATATTTCATAGTAAATTACTTCTGTCTTTCTGGCATATTATAAGCTTTTTAATGTCCAATATCACATCTGATGTTTGTTTTCAACAAATGCAGCATAACAGAGAGCAAGACATTTGCCCAGTGAATATTCAATTAATTAAAGTGACAATAGAACATTTGGAAGCTGAATATTAACAGGGACAAATGACTTGGTATCAAACACGCACAGACGCATATAGAAGTGATAAGTAATTTGGGACATTGTGAGATGTTTTTCTGGCCCATAAGAAAACAAAAGAGAAAACATCTTTCCAAGTACATTACAAATACGGTATTAGGCAATAACCCAAGCAGGACTGGGTTATGCCCAATGTAATCACAGCTTTTGTCCATTGCATTAGATTTTTGTTGGTCTTCACTAGACTGTACGCAACGTAGGTGCAAAGAGGTCTATGGCCCCAGTGTGGAATATTGCTTGACATTGCAGATGAAGAAAAACTGTCTTTGAAACTGGGTAGAAGTGAGAGGGTTCTAGTAGGTATAGGTGCTTTGTGATAAACAAGGTGGGGAATAGGAATGAGGACGAAACTTTGAGCTTGGATCGGAATTTTAATTGGAGAATTGTGATATTCTTGTTTATGGCCAGGCTTTTTGGCAGTATCAATAATTCAGGGAAAATAATCCTCATGAGACATAAAAACTCAGGGTGAGGTTGGAGGGCAACTTGTGTTATTGGCCCTTCCATTTGAAGATTCCCCTTACAGGATTCATAGATTCTAAATCTTGAAGGCAATGTGTTTTAATGAGTAATTATCTTTACCATCCTCCAATAGTTACCTATTCACATGGCGAAGTTCAAGAAAAATTGTTTTTCATTTCTTTTATAGTTCCAACACTCATTAACACAGACTCTGCCACAATGAATGCCTTAAAACGGAGGGGTGGGGAAAGGAAGAGCAGAGAGAGGGAAGGAGCGAGGGGGGTGGGGTCTTGGGGTCTTGGGGCCTTGGTGTGTGCCACACCTTTTGGGGGCAAAACACGATTGAAAAGAGGGACTTTACCCAACAAATGCAACTAGTGTAACATGGTTTCTTATACCCTCAATGAATCCCCAACAATAAAAAAAAGAAAGAAATTCACCAAATAAACAAAAGTAAAAACAAACAAACAAACAAAAAAATAGAGTTAAAATACTGACATCTAACCTTCGATCCCTAATTCCCTCCATTTTAATATCCATGCATTTAGTACAATTATGTCCAAGATATTGAGCTCACACAAATGCACTAGCACCCCAGATCTCCAGGAGCTCACATCCCAGAGGGGATGGACAATTAAATGATAATAATATGACAGCAAGGTTAAGACCAAGGTGCCTGGGGATATAGCAAACTGGAGCCTCAACCAGGGTGGAGCAGTCCCAAGAAAAGTGAGCAAATATTCCAGAGCTGTCAGCTCACTCACACAGCTGCTGCCCTTTCTACAGAATTGAAAGTAAAATATACTTGGTAAGCGATAGATTTCGACTAGCAATGCTAAATGCTGGTAATCATAAATTTTCTCCTCTCTTTTAATGAGCAATGTAATGACACTAGCAAATGTAATGACAATAATTTTAGCATGTTAAAGCTGTTACTTTCATTTTAAATTGACAAAAGTATGTAACTAAAGAAAACATGGTAATTGCTAAGTGGGCAAGATAGTCTGCCAACAAACCCTAATATTGGCTAAAATATCTAAAGATCCCCCTAGTATATCCGTTCCATTTAGACAAAGCAAGACAAACTCGATACTTACTGGCAGGAGCGCCACATTGTTTAAACTTAGATACTGTTCACAGTTACTTCCCAAATGGGGTGCAGGCAGGGACCACCCCGACCAATGGTGTTTTTGTATATTTGTGTACGTGAAACAACAGAACCGAAACAGAACATCGGGGTTTCAGTCCACAAGTCCGCCACTGACATGCCACTGCTCAGAAAAAAGCATAAATATATGCTCTTTGTAAACATGTAGAAATTCAGTAATATATAAATTGAAAATGGAAATTCTCCATGATAATACTTAAGAAAGATAATCATTACCAACATTTTGGTATAGTCTTTTCAATCTCCTCCATCTCTTATGGTTCTTATGAAATTGCAACCAAAATTGAATCTTTTTTACTCACTACTATATTTTACGTATTTTCCACATATTAAAAATCTCTAAGTCACTATGTTTTTTATAGCATATAGCATTATATAATTAATAGCTACCTAGTATTATATAACTAATAATCATAACTAATACTAATTAGTTATTCTGCCAAATAGGCTATAGGCTATACCCATTGGCTATAGGTTAATAATTTTAAAAGGCAGAATGTAACTAACACCACATGGAAAAATTCCTTCTGAAAGCAAATAAAGTGTAGGAGAAGTAAAGACATTGCACTTTGAAAATAAAATACTATTTTAGCAACAGCTCCTGCTCAATAAAAATATTCACACTTGCTTGCTTGCTAATCTGTGATTTTATCACTTCTTTAAAATGAGGTTTATTTTCACAGTCACCTATGTTTTCATAACATATAATCATTACTACATTTTGTGAAAACAACAAGAAGCAAATGGTAAAATGCACGTATCTATTATATATGCACTGCAAATGGAATTTCTGATATACAATATATAGCTATTTATAAAGTTATTCTGAACTTATATATGCTTTTTTTTTTGCAGTTTCTGGCTGGGGCTGGGTTTGAACCCACCACCTCCGGCATATGGTGCCGGTGCCCTACTCCTTTGAGCCACAGGTGCCACCCTATGCTGTATTTTTTTTTAACAAATTTGCAAATAATGTCAGGCAGAAAGAAAGTTAATGATTTATTATTTTGAAAGGATGAATAACCATATCTTACCAATCATGTATGTTAACATCTCAGTATCTCAGTGTACTTTTACCTTTGGTGGGCTGTGTGTGTACATACACACACACATATGATGCCATACAAGCGTACATATTTGATGATATTTGTATAATTATTTAGTCTTATAAATGTTCAATTGGCAAGTCATAATTGTAGCATACATTTTTACCTGTGCCAACTAACTAAAATAACTAAATGATTAACTTGTATAGTAATCTGTAAGAAGATTTAATTTATACATATACCTTTATACATATTATAACTGATACTGAATTTTTGTTTTCTTTTTTGTCACCAATGCGAGTTCTTTTTCAACTTGTTTACTACCATAAAAAGCCTGTTTTCCAATTTTGAAGTCACAGGGCTGAAATGATGAACTAAGTATCTGTTGCTGGAGTTAACAGTTCTTGGAATATTGGGAGCAGAATTACATACAATAATGGGTTCTACAAACAGCAATTGACGTAACAAAATAGCATTTCTTGTCTAGGAAATGGTTTCTTAGCGTGTTTGGTATGGGAAAAGATATGTATTTTGCTATATACATGAATGATAAACAGTGCTGTTAGGAGTCTTTCTAAAATACAAATTATGTTATAAAGTGCTTAAAGTAGTTCTTTCTGTCTTCTGCATCAGAATATGGAGCAGCATTCTCACCCTGTCCTGTGGGGCAGATTACCAGGCACCTTCCTGCCCACGCGGTGCTAGCCGACCCGCCCCATTGTCCAGACACATCATTATTTTCCAAAATCGCCCCTGTACCTCACACATTTTCCTAGGATGCTGTTTTGCCGGCCTGTGACACTTTCTCTCTTCACAGCATACCAAAATCACATGCACCTCATGCACCTTTCAATGCCCAGGAAGACTGTCACATAATTTCAAAATCTTTTCTCAACACCTTTGTTAGTGGGGGGATAAGGAATGAGGGGAAGGAAATAAAAATAGAAAATAAACTGGGACAAAACCAGCAGCTGTGGTTTCCTGTATCATTCATTAACTAGGATTTCCAAATATCTGCATAAGACAAAAATCTACCTATGTCTACCTGGACATCAGTCAGGACACATGTAGATCAATGCTCCTCTTAACAACTGAAGCTTTTACCAAGTGATCCACCTGGCTCCACAAACTCCATAGATCATTATTACATTTTCACACATCCTTTTCTTGCATCTGACTAGAATAATATTTTTCTACTATGTCACTGGGCTTTCCATAAGGAAAATAAAACAAAATAATATAAATATAAAAAACATAGAAAGGGTCTCAATAAAAAGAAAAAAATCCTAAATCTAGGACTGTTGGCAAAGCCACATAGAGAATTCTAACGTCAACAGTCTTCTTTAAACAGTCTGTCTGAATTTTAATGAATTTAACCATCCCCCTACTAAATATTGCTAAGCAGTGCTTTAATTAACATTTCATGTCTAGAGATTTTCCTATCTTCATTGGGTCAAATGATTCACAATTTGTAATGAGTTATGATATTTACAAATTGATTTTCAAAAGCATTGCTACCAATTTTAAGTACCCCAACCATCTTTAGTGATTTAAAATTTTCTGCATCTTTCCCACCAAAATTAGCTAATTTATTATATAAAATTCTGTATCTCATTTTAATTTTTTTCTCTGATTTTAAGGTGAAATATAGCTTTAACTACTATAAATGTTTTCACTCATACAGATCATTTCAAATCATATTATGAGTATCAGGATGTGGGATTTAATTCTGGACACATCATGAAAAAAGTGGAGGGCTTAATTCCAGTAATTATATTTAAAGAGTTTATTTTAACAAAATTTGTTGATGTAACTTATTTATTTATTCCAATGTGAATTATCTGATATACACGTTTGGTCTATTCTTCTCAATCTGAATGGCATATATTTGTGTGTGGGTGTGTTATTCTTTATCTAATAGAGCTGCATTGGGATGTTTTCCCAAGACTTAATGACCTCTGTGTTTTTTTTAAATGTCTGAAAATTGCAAGTGCAGTGAAATGGCAATCTTTATGGGCAATATGGAGAAATTTGATCAAAATAATTATTTTGTGGAAAATTAACATTAAATGAACTACACACACTGTTAAAGCATTGGTTCATGCCCTGGTATCATCCTTTTTCTATCCTATATCCCAGGCTATTCTGAATTTTAATCAGCAATATGGATAATCGTATAGTAGAGAGTCACATAGAATTTTAATTATTTTACAGCTAATTGAATTAAAATTGAGTGTGGTCTTGATATTTTAAAAAATTAATAGTAAACATATAACATCTTTCATTGTAAACTTTTTAAAGTGCTCTATGGGGAGGTCAGTTTGTAGCAATTAGGATGGAAAAAAGAGCAGAGTGTGAAGTTTTAATTGACCACAGACTAACGTGAATCAAAACAGTGATGTAACTAATTAAAGTCCAAATAATACTGAGCTACACCTTATCCCAAATAATTGGAATTAACACATTCACTCAGATCACATCAGAACACAAAATGAGTATCAGGAATGTGGCCAAAGTGTGGGGATTAATTCAGCTCATTATATTTTAACAAAATTAGAGTCAATTCAAATAAGAGTGGGACAAGGGGTCATAGAAAATACCAAATTATTAAACTTACTGTAGGAGGTGTGTAGGAGACCAGGCACCGGGCTTATGGAAGTGGCCACCAGGTCTTGAGGAAGGCACTGGGAACGAGACAATCTCCCAGCCAGCCTGGAGATGTTTGGCTGCCCGGAGACAAGCCCTCAAGCAGCTGTAGGCATTAATATGTTAAGATGGGGCTCTTTTTAGCAAGCAGGTGTTATACATTGGACATTGGTGATGTAGCAGGGTGGGAGTCCAGCCCGGGGAGAAAAAGCACATGGCAATCATTAAGCATGTAGCTCCAGTATGTGGGCCCCCCACGCCTGTTGTATAATGCTTGAATTAAAGGCCATGGCAGAGGTTGCTTGGGGCTCTCCCTGGAATGTGGGAAGCCTCCCTCTTGCAGGCATTTGTACCTTCAATTTGTGGTCCCAGCTGTTTTTAGTTGCATGTGGGCACCACTGACAGAAGTGCAATGTAGATGATCAAGAACTGACAGGAATAATATCATTTATTTGACTCCAACCCCCTTTCTGAAAGTCTTCCAGCTCATGAACTTCCTACAAAGCGCCGAAGAAGTGGCCGATGTCAGAAAAGATGGGACTCTCCTGAGTGAGCTCACTGTTTCACCTGGGAAGTTTCTATCAGCATTTTCAATTTCTTTTGTCAGCAGACAATATTATAAGCACCTTCCTTCTATCAGATTTAAGTTTCTGGCAAGTACAACGAACATTAACAGTCCCACTTCCTCCTTTTAGCACTTATTTTCCTCCTTCTTAATCCTCCCCATAAATTGAATGTAATGGAAACAAATGAGGAAAAAAATACTAAAGATAATGAAAATACATAACTTTCCTTTTATGACTACTACCTCATCAGCTTCATAGCCTCTGCTTGATTTTTGCTAAGATTACACGTGAAAAATGTTAGCTACCCTAAAGATACCCCAAAAATGAGTGAAGAGAGAACTCTCACTTATTTCTCATTAATTTGTTCCCAGACATTTACAATTCCTACTTTACACCAGCCAGTGTGCAGGTTATGAGGACACAGGGTTTAGCAAGTCAGACACAGCTCTTGGTTCTCAATATTTTTTATTCTAGTGGGGAATTTAGATGATAAAGAAGTAAACAAATAGATAAAAATAGTAATCACAGATTGTAATAAAGGCAAAGCTGATCATTGGATTGATAATGTAATACAGAGTGATTGGCATTTTGGGGTGAGTGGACTCAGGCAACAGAGATTAGCAAGGAAGGTTTTGTGAGGAAGTGATATTTGACCTTGGTCTTGAAGATTCAGAAAACTCTATTCAAGCAAATAACTGAAAAGAATGTTAAGTTCAAAGGCACTGAGGAAAGAAGACCAAAGTAGATTCCGTCATGGAGAGCAAGCCAATGACACGGACAAGAGTGTAGTCATGCAGGGCCACAGGAAAGAGCTGGAATTTTATTCTAAGAGAAGGAAAAGCCATTGAGGGACTCTCAGTAAAAAAGAGACAGTCTCTGATTTACAAATGGGGAAGGGAACCACTGGTTCTAGTGTGTACTGTATCTGGAGGAAGGTAAAAGGTCAAAGCAGGCAGATTAGTTATTAAATTACTAAAGTAGTACCACTGACCCATGGGTGGGGGAGCAGACATGAAGAAGGTAAAGTATTTGTGATGTAGTTGGGGGTAGAAGCTAGACACCTCTGTCAGATGATGAGTGAAAGTCATAAAAAAGAAAAAAAACTAAAAGTAATAGAATAAGAAATCAGATCAAATATCAAAAATAGCAATAGGGACTATTAAACCACGAGCAACTATCAGAAAAGGTTAGGCAACTGAGGAACAGCAAATAGGAGAACTTCAGAACAGATACACTGCAGAGTTTCCATTCAAGATCAAAAACAGGCAGAAAAGGCCTCCATTTTCCACAAACGTAGCAGTTCAAAGCACCTATGAAAGAATAGGTTATTCAAATAAATAATGCAGAAAAAATAAGACTGATTCCTAACATAGACGAAAATAAATTACAGAAAAGTTAACGTTACAAATATTAAATTTAGAAACATATGGATACTAGATAAAATACAGGATATCCTCAATATAATATTCCTGGCCAAAAAATGTAGGGTAGTATATATATTTTTTAGTTTTAAGGATAGAAATACATTTATAAGCATAATGTAAAACCCAGAAGCTATAAATAAAAAGTCACCGGTTTGACTAAATAAAAATTGTTTAAGTGTCTGTATGCCAAAAGACATCATAAATAAAGCAGGAAGACAAAACTAAAGTAGAAAAATAATTTGCAGCATATGTGACAAAGGGTTAATAGCACATTCCCACAAACAGGCAGCAGAGTAGTGCAGGGGAACCATGCTAGGCCCGTAGAACACTCCACAAATAAAGAAAAAAACATGGCAGATGAAAACCAGGGACAGTTCACGGAGAATGGAGTACACAGGTATTAGAAGTCCATAGGAAAATTTTCTCAGCCTCACTGTTAATCAAAACTATGCAAATTAAAGCAGCAATTAGATGTTACTTCACTTGTCTGGACAAGTGACGATTCAAGAGACTGATAATACCTAGTGTTGATAGGTAGGTCATTCTACATACTGGTGACTGCAAATTTAAATAACTTTTCTTAAGAAGACATGATAATATCTATTATAAACAAGTGTTTATATTGAAATAGTCACTGAAATATTCACACAGGTGCACAAAAAGCTTTACTGCTATTTTGTTTGTAACACCAAAATGTAGGAACAATCTAAATGTTAATCCAGGAGGGTCCCCAAAATCTCCCTTAATTTTCACAAACACAGGGAAAATGGGAAATTATAGCTGAATGGACCTTTATTTACAAGTTATTAAGAAAAATACCAAGAGGTGGCCAACGCACAGAGAATATTTTATAAATATTTCATAAAATTTTGTAATAAATATTTTGTAAATAAAGGCACATGTGGCTACAATTTCTCATTTTCCGTACATAAAGTAACTTTATGGTGACTTTTGGGACTCCCTGTATAGAAACTTCACCTAATGGCATGTTATGTTCCAATAAAAAGAAAATGAGGGGGTGGCGTCTGTGGCTCAATGGCTCAACAGAGCAGTACGCTGGCCACATATGCCAGAGATGGCAGGTTCAAACCCAGTCCCAGCCAAAAAAAAAAAAAAAAAACAAACAAAAAAAATTTTTTTTTCAAAAGAAAATGAGATATTTCCTATATACCAATAGAAAACATTTTATGATTAAGTGAAATAAAGCATTAATAAAATACATTTTTTATTAAATGCCTTTATTTCTAAATATATATATTAGAAGATTATGTTTATAGTACTTTTTATCTCTCTTTTTTTTTTTGTTTTTTTGGGATTTTTTGTTTGTTTGTTTCGCAGTTTGGCCGGCGCCGGATTTGAACCCGCCACCCTCAGTATGTGGGGCTGGCGCCCCACTCACTGAGCCACAGGCACTGCCCTGTCTCTCTAGGTCTTTACAGAAAAAACAAAGTCTAGAAAGATGAACAGCAAACTGTTTACTCTGATTATTTCCAAGTGGTAGGATTAAGGAATATTTTAACTTTTTAATATTTCAGAATCATTTAAAAATTTTACAAGTAAATAGTTTTAAAATAAAAATAGGAAAAAAATGGACAAAGTACAAGGCATAATTTAATTAAAGTTACTAATGAAAAAGTACTCATTTTGAAACTAACATTATAAGCAACTAAAGCAAGCAAACACTGATTACAGCTTATGGTGTAGTATTTGCTATATCTGGAGACATATAGTGGCTTATTAAAAGAAAGTATAAATGCCAAATATTTGGCCTTTTATTTCTGACATAACATTGAACGTTATGGACAATATGAACCATCTTATTAAGTCAGAGGCAAGTGTGATGTTATATAATCTGGGCAACTTTAACTTAAGGTGATGTTCTTTAAGACACTCATCATCATGTTATTTGTAATCCAAAAACATGTCCAAAAAAAAAAAAAAACCTGACAGTAAATACCTGATAGCTACGTAAATCTTAGAGCAAAGCACTCAGGAAAATAGTTTTGACTCTGAAATCTAATAATGTTCCTACAAAAATATGTAGGCAGCCAACAAAGAAGCATCCAACACGGTGTGCATAACAGTTAAAAGAATCCTTTAGTCGTTTTTACACGAGGCTTTATTTATGAATTTGGCAGTATAAAGTAATAGGGGCGCTACCATTTCATTTAAAATTCTGAATTGTTTGCACTGTGTTACAAATCATACAGAAAAATCTCTACCTACATACTCAGGGTAAAAAAGAGTTGTGAAAGAGGTAGCTTTGAGAAAAACATCTTGATATTTAAGTTAAGAGTTGTCAAGCCGCGGTCACGCTGAGTGATGGGTCACACCTAGTGCTACACTGATTGAAATGCTCTGGTAGGAATGGTGCCTAACGGTGTACCTGGTAAGAGGGCTGACTGGAATTCTGATGCCTGGACATCCTGTAGTTTTAGGCAGGCAAATTTTCTTAGGTATCTAATCTTGGATTTGTCAACTTATGAAACCATAATCTAATGCCTGCTTCTCAGAGTTTGCTAAAAGTGAGGTAACATAGAACCCTGGTACAACAGCTCTCCATCACAGTATCCGTTATTATTATAAGAAGCAGAATGAATTTCAAAGAACAGAGAGTTGTCAGCAATGTCAAATCCTGCAAACTATTCTGAGGCAATGAAGACTCAGAAACAGCAATTGAATTTACTAATTTGTAAGTCACTGATGACCTTCAAGAACACAGTGTTCCAAAGTGGTGATGGTAAGGCAAAAAGTAAATAGTGATAAAAATAGAAGAAGCTGATGTTGAATATGTAGCACTTTTGATAGCAAAGAAATAAAAATCATAAGATGACATTATAGGAGGCAGAGGACCCAGCCAAGGATTTTTTCCATCTAGGACACATTGATTATTTTCTATGTCAGGGAAGATGCTAGTGGACATGGATATTCTGGAAAAATTCTTGAGTGGTTTCAAGGCTAAAATCGACTCTGCTTCTAAAATGATGAAGGTAGGGAATGAAGAGCTGTTTGTTAATCTAATTTATGTGTGGCTCCTTTAGGGCTGAAGTACTGGGCCTTTTTTTGTGACTAGAACTCATTGAGAAGCTGTTCAAAGTTGAAGACTGTGTCTCTGTAAACACACACACAAACACACACACTGTGCACAAACACACACGACTTTGCATAAAATTAAGAGAATTCATTGACTTCTTGAGTCTATGAAAGAAACAATTTTCTCTGTGAATGGTGCATAGATCCCAGATAAATTTACCCTTTCTTTAGACTTAGAAATAATTTTGACAAATTTTAGACTTCTGTACATGAATTAAAACTAATAATGCAGTGAGAAGTCAAAAAAGTTTCTACAAAAATAGCAACAAAATACGTCTATTCTAAACAAACTGCCTTTCAAAAATATGAATATAAAATATAAATTACTTAAAATGTTAAGAGATAAATGCTCCATATCATATAGAAATACAATACAGCTATCATTAACTGAGTTCTAACTACATGCATGATATTTTCTAAACCTTTCCTATTATTCATAAGGTTCATATGAGGTAGGTGTGATTTCTCTGTGTTAAGTAACTTACCCACTATCAGGTTGCAAATCCAAACTTATCTGGCTTAAAATGTCAGATGAAACTCTCCTCCTAACTCTTAATACTAATAAAAAGATATGAATATTCTAAGCAATATATGCAAAAATGGTATAGTAGCAAAATCTCTGGGAGGTAGTAAAAGCTGCTATTTTTTCCTGGCCAAAATGTAAAATAACACACTTGAAGACAGAGAAGGAAGCTGTACATTAAAGGCATCACAATTACCCTTGCAGTCCTTTATTCAAACTCTGCAGCTTTTGACAAGGCTGATTACTGTTTAAGTGACATTCTCCCCACCTCTTGGCTTCCTTGAAATTATCCTTGCCTCATTCTCCTCTGAGCTCTCTGACCCCTTCTCCTTCAGTCTCTTTCATTTTACCCTTTTTTCCTCTCCTTACCCTCACGCCCTCCCGCACTGGTTCTTCCACGGGTTTGGTCCTGGCAGCCTTGCCTACTCCTGCTGTCTCTGGTGATCTAGTGATCTGGTGATCTCGTTCACTTCCAAGGCTCCGCTGTCGCTGGTCATCCCGTCTTTCGCCCAGACTGCACTCAAGAGCTCCAGACACATCCGGGTCGCTACTGGATGTCTTCAAATCCTCAAAATCAGGGCATCCATGCTAAAGTCACCAAATCTGCTCTTTTTCCTATGTCCCTTCCTTACCATTTTTTAAACGTTTGCTGAAGCCAGAAATCTATCTTTTATTCCTACCACATGTTCATTCTCTCCACCTTCCAGACATCCAAGCAAGCACTAAGTTCTGTCAAAAATTCCAAAATTTCTATGTTCGTATATTCTTGAATCTATGTATCTATGTCTTTTCTCTGTCTTCAGTACCATTTTTTTTGTTTGTTGTTTTTTAGGTACAGTCTCATTCTGTCACCCAGGCTGGAGCACAGTAGCCTCGTCATAGCCCACTGAAATCTTAAACTCCTAAGCTCAAGGGATCCTTCTGCCTCAGCCTCTAAGGAGGGAGCTACAAGCGCATACCACCACACCTGGCTAATTTTTCTATTTCTTGCCAAGATGGGGTCTCACTCTCTCTCAGGTTGCTCTCAAACTCCTGGCCTCCAGCCATCCTCCCAGCTAGGCCTTCCAAAGTGCTGGGATTATAAGCATGAGCCACCACACCTGGCCTGGTACTTCTACTTGTAATCAAACATCCTCATTCTAAATTATATTACTTCAACACTCAAGTAATCTTTTCCTTCCTGTTTTGCCCCCTCCAAATTCATTTTCCTTTTGCAACCAGCAGGTTCTTCATAAAAGGTAAATCTGATTACATCCTTACCATAGTCAGATCATTTATGGGTCCCCCTCTTTGTTCAAAAGGGTGTCCTCACGACAGTCGCACATTCCACGTAGCTCTCCAAAGCTTCACCCCTTAGCACACCTCCTTACACTCATGGCCACAGCCCACCTATAGGAACCATATTCACGGGACCAAACACCGGGCTTCCCTACAGCTTGGTAGATTCTCCTTTTGCTGGGCAGTCCCTCCTTTCTCCCTCCTTTTCAAATGGCTCACCTAGAGCCTTTCATCCCTAGGTTGCCACGCCAGGTCTGGGATAGCTGCCCTTCCTGTGTCCGGCTCTGGGGCACTCTGTTTCTGTGCACAGCACTTTATCTGATTGTTGGGTCGTGATCATTGACTTGATCTTTCTCACTGATTATCAGCTCCTTGAGGGCAGTAACTACTTTCATAAGTTTTTGTGTTGTCAGTGTCTGGTACAAGGCCTTGAACAGAGTTGCTCCTGACAAATATGTTTAATGAATAAATGAATATATTCATTGTCTAATCTAATGAATGCACGGTCGGCTTCATTACATAATACGACTTCAACCTTTGCTGTTTCACTCACTGTCATGTGATTAATGAGTAAGTTGCCCAGAACTGTCTGGTCCTATTTTCTTCAAAATGTTGCAATTAAATTAGAGAAAAGATAAATGGGAAATTCTTTTTTCTTTCTTAATTCAAGCAACCTCAATGTACACGGTATATATTCATACCCTATGGCTTTCTGGTAAAAGGATAGCAGGTAGGAGATGTGGTTTCAACCTCGGCTTTACAGCCTATTACTATACAGTGTTTAGCAAGTAAAGTAAATTTTTTGAGTAAAAGCTGGTTTAGCTACAAAATAATGACTTTCTTCTCAGATTGTCTCACTTTACTGTTAGCTTCAGGTCAAATCATGCATATGAAAGCAGTTTAAAAACTATGTGTTGTTATAAAATATAAGGTGCATTGTATTTATTCCTCGTTTTATAATCCAGAAAATAAAGATTTAGATAGAGTGTGTGTGTGTGTGTGTGCCAACGCCAGGCAGTAACATTTGTTCTCCTTAGGAAATCAACAACCCTTGGAAAAGTCTAGATTGAAAAAAATAATTCAGGAGTTCTTCTGACAGCTTTACAGAAGCTTAATCCTATGGCAACTCTGAAATACATCGATGCAAATTATTCATCATCCTATCATTGAAGAAAGGGGAAAACTGTGGAAATATGACTCATATCTTTGTTATCTATCTCAGTATAAAAAATTACGGGAAGGGAGAAAATACATAAAACTAAAGAATTATTTCAATCAGCATAGAATCCTGTTATCAACTCAAAACAAGGAAACCTAATGAGACTCACAGTATAACCATGTCCCTCATTTTCCTAAAAATAAGTAGAGGTCAAACTGTATTTAACGCTAACATATCTTTACTAATAACCTTGCATGTCAAATCATCAGAATTTTATCTATAGTATGATTAAGATTATTATATTAGCCAAATGCCTTTTGGGGGCTTTATGTTAGTGAGAGAGAAAATGTGCAACAATATTTACACATTGTTGAATTAAATCCAAAATATTATATTGTTTACTATACTTAAATTCCGGGAGTTTTTATGATGTTCCTACTACTGTAGAGGACTGGACACCATGCTTGCAAAGGACAGTTACTGATTCTTATCACATTAAAAGGAAATGCTGAGAACAGGACAGTCTCCTGGCAAGCCTAGAGACGTTTCCTGACTTGGGGG
>CAUYRH010032454.1:0-16795 GCA_963574655.1 Perodicticus potto | reverse complement strand
ATCTCAAGCAACTGGAAAAGGAAGTACATTCTATTCCTAAACCCAGCAGAAGAAAAGAAATAACCAAAATTATAGCAGAATGAAATGAAACGGAATACAAAAGAATTATACAACCGATCAATAAATCAAAAAGTTGGTTTTTGAACAGGTCAATAAAATAGATAAACCTTTGGGTAACTTAGCCAGGAAAAAAAGAGTAAAATCTCTAATGTCATCAATCAGAAATGATAAAGACAAAATAACAAGAGAATCCTCAGAAAATCAAAAAATCCTTAATGAATATTACAAGAAACTTTCTCTCAGAAATATGAAAATCTGAAGGAAATTGATCAATACTTGGAAGCACGCCACCTACCAAGACTTAGCCAGAACCAAGTGGAAAAGTTGAACAGGTCTATATCAAGTTCTGAAATAGCATCAACTATACAAAATCTCCCTACAAAGAAAAGCCTGGGACCAGATGGCTTCATGTCAGAATTCTACCAAACCTTTAAAGAGAAACTAGTACCTACATTACTAAACCTCTTCCAAAATACAGAAAAAGAAGGAATACTACCCAACACATTCTATGAAGCAAACATCACCTTGTTCCCTAAACCGGGGAAAGACCCAACAAGAAAAGAAAATTATAGACCAATATCACTAATGAATATTGATGCAAAAATACTCAACAAGATCCTAACAAACAGAATCCAACAACACATCTAACAAATTATACACCATGACCAAGTGGCTTTATCCCAGGGTCTCAAGGCTGGTTCAATATATGCAAATCTATAAATGTTATTCAGCACATAGACAAATTAAAAAATAAAGACCATATGATTCTCTCAATTGATGCAGAAAAAGCTTTTGACAATATCCAGCATCCCTTCATGATCAGAACACTTAAGAAAATTGGTATAGAAGGGACATTTCTTAAACTAATAGAGGCCATCTACAGCAAACCCACAGCCAGTATCATATTGAATGCAGTTAAGTCGAAATCATTTCCACTTAGATCAGGAACCAGGCAAGGTTGCCCGTTATCTCTACTGCTCTTTAACATTGTAATGGAAGTTTTAGCCATTGCAATTAGGGAAGAAAAGGCAATCAAGGGTATCTACATAGGGTTAGAAGAGATCTAACTTTCACTCTTTGCAGATGATATGATTGTATATCTGGAAAACACCAGGGATTCTACTACAAAACTTTTAGAAATGATCAAGGAATATAGGAATGTCTCAGGCTACAAAACAAACCTCTACAGAATCAAAAGAATTGAAATTTTACCTTGCATCTTCTCAGACCACAAGGCATTAAAGGTGGAACTCAACTCCAACAAAAACATTCAACCCCAAACAAAGGCATGGAAATTACACAACCTTATGCTGAATGAGAGCTGGGTGCAGGAAGAGATAAAAGAGAAAATCATTAACTTCCTTGAGCATAACAACAATGAAGACACAAGCTACCAAAACCTGTGGGATATAGCAAAAGCAGTCCTGAGAGGACAATTTATCACTTTAAATGCCTAAATCCGAAAAACAGAAGGAGAGGACATCAACAAACTCACAAGCCATCGTATGGAATTGGAAAAAGAACAATCTAAAGCTAAACCCAGCAGAAGAATAGAAATACCCAAAATTAAATCAGAGATTAATGAAATTGAAAAGAAAAGAATCATTCAGAAAGTTAAAGAAACAAGGAGTTGGTTTTTTGAAAAAAATGAATAAAATAGATAAACTTTTGGCTAGATTAACTAGAAATAGAAAAGTAAAATCTCCAGTAATCTCAATCAGAAATGATAAAGGGGAAATAACAACGGATGCCACAGAGATAGAAGAGATTATCTCTGAATACAAGACACTCTATGCCCAGAAATTTGACAATCTGAAGGAAATGGATCGATATTTGGAATATCACCATCTCCCTAGACTTAGCCAGGAAGAAATAGATCTCCTGAAGAGACCAATTTCAAGGGATGAGATCAAAGAAACAATAAAACAGCTCCCAACAAAAAAATGCCCTGGTCTGGATGGCATCACACCAGAATTCTATCAAACCTTCCAAGAAGAGCTTATTCTTATATTGCAGAAATTATTCCAAAAAACTGAGGAGGAAGGAATCTTCTCCCAACAGTTCTAGAGGCAAACATCACTCTGATACCAAAACCAGGAAAAGACCCAACTAAAAAGGAGAACTTCAGACCAATTTCACTAATGAACATAGATGCAAAAATTCTCAACAAAATCCTAGCCAACAGATAACAGCTTGTCATCAAAAAAGTCATACATCATGATCAAGTAAGTTTCATCGCAGGGATGCAAGGCTGGTTTAACATACTCAAGTCCATAAACCATATCAAGAGAAGCAAAAACAAAGAAGATATGACCTTTTAATAGATGCAGAAAAAGCATTTAATAAAATCCAGCATCTTTTTCTAATTAGAACACTGAGAAGTATAGGCATATGTGGCACATTTCTGAAACTGATAGAAGCTATCTATGACAAACCCACAGCTAATGGTTCACTGAATGGAGTAAAACTGAAAGCTTTTCCTCTTAGAAGCGGAACCAGACAAGGTTGTCCTTTGTCACCATTACTATTCAACATAGTGCTGGAAGTTCTAGACAATACAACTAAATAAAGGGCATCCAAATTGGAGCAGAGGAGGTCAAACTCTCTCTCCCTCTTTGCTGATGATATGATCTTATACTTAGAGAACTCTAAAGACTCAACCACAAGACTCCTGGAAGTCATCAAAAAATACAGTAATGTCTCAGGATATAAAATC
Source organism: Perodicticus potto (assembly GCA_963574655.1). NCBI lineage: Eukaryota > Metazoa > Chordata > Mammalia > Primates > Lorisidae > Perodicticus > Perodicticus potto. Next base: position 14,019 of record CAUYRH010032454.1, on the reverse strand, counting down.
AATGTCTACAAGTCAGTAGCCTTTGAATACACCAATAACAGTCAAGCTGAGAGGCTAATTAAGGACACAACTCCCTTCACCATAGCTTCAAAGAAAATAAAATACCTAGGAATATACCTAACAAAGGAGGTGAAGGACCTCTATAAAGAAAATTATGAAACCCTAAGAAAGGAAAAAGCAGAGGATATTAACAAATGGAAGAACATGACACACTCATGGCTGGGAAGAATCCACATTATTAAAATGTCAATACTTCCCAAAGCAATCTATCATTCAATATATTTATTTATTTTTCAATCTACCCTATTAAAATACCAACATCGTACTTTCAAGACTTGGAAAAAATAATTCTTCATTTTGTATGGAACCAGAAAAAAACCCCGTATAGCTAAGGCAGTTCTTAGTAACAAAAACAAATCTGGGGGCATCAGCATAACAGACTTTAGGCTATACTACAAGTTCATAGGGGTCAAAACAGCATACTAGCACAAAAATAGAGACATAGACTTTTGGAATCGAATAGAAAACCAGGAAATTAACATCTTACAGCCACCTAATCTTCGATAAACCAAACAAGAACATATATAGGTGGAAAGCCTGTATGTGCCTTTGCTTGAGCTAAGCTGAAAAGGCAAGTAGAAAATCTATTTTAGAGCTTACTGTGAGAGACCGGGATAGAACTCCATAGAGGCCTTTAACCTAGTCACGAAGGCAATGAATTCCTGGGAGACAAAGGCTGGCCAAAGGGGGCAGGGGCTTGCATACAACTCAACTGTGTATCTTAGCAATCTCCAGTTTGTTCTCTTAAAATGGATTACTGCTTCCAGATGGTCGAGTAAAAGGTCAGGTATTCAAACAACCTTCTCCCTCGGAGTTCTTATCTTTGTTTAAGTAAGGTGGTTTAGGGTATGGTTTTAATTAAAAGTTAAAACAGTAACTTTGAAATAAGGTAATGGAATGTGTATTAGTTAATTTGTAGACTGTTAAGCACCGGGCTCAAATGGGCTTGGTCATGAGATCAATTTTGTGAAATGTCATCATTGATTATTGATTAATAGTGTGAACATGTAGATTTAATGATATAGCTAATAAAAAAATAAAAATAAAAAAAATAAAATAAAAAACTTGAACTTTCAAAAAAAAATAGTGTGTACATGTAGTAGTGGGTATAAAAGGTGGTAGAAAATAAAGAAAGGTTGCTACTTGCCATGAAAGTGCAGTAGCCCCCTTTATTTCAGACTATTTCATTGCAGGACTTATTATCTGCATCACCACTCATTTGAGAGATATTCACGCAACAAACATACACTGGGAGAAAGAATCCCTATTTGGTAAATGGTGCTGGGAGAACTGGATATCCACATGCAGAAGACTGAAACTGGACCTGCACCTTTCTCCACTCACAATAATTGATTCAAGATGGATAAAAGACCTTAATCTAAGGCATGAAACAATTAAAATCCTCAAAGAAAGTGTGGAGAAAATACTGGAAGCTATTGGCATGGGGAAGGACTTTATGAGGATTTGCCCCAACGGCAATCACAACAACAACAAAAATAAACAAATGGGACTTAATGAAACTGAAAATCTGTTCAGCTAAGGAGACAACAACCAAAGCAAATAGACAACTTACACAATGGGAAAGGACATTTGCATATTTTGGATCAGACCAAAGCTTGATAACTAGGATCTATAGAGAATTCAAATTAATCCACATGTAAAAAGCCAACAATCCCACATATCAATGGGCAGGAGAGATGAATAGAACCTTCTCTAAAGAAGACAGAAAAATGGCTAGCAAACATAAGAAAAATGCTCATCGTCCCTAAATTATTAGAGAAATGCAAATCAAAACCACCCTGAGCTATCATCTAAACCCAGCGAAAATGGCCCACATCATAAAATCTCAAAACTCCAGATGCTGGTGTGGATGTGGAGAGAAAGGAACACTTTTACACTGCTGGTGGGACTGAAAACTAATACAACCTTTTTGGATGGAAGTATGGAGAACCCTCAAAGGACTCAAGCTAGACTTTCCATTTGATCCTGCAATCCCCTCACTGGGCATCTACCCAGAAGGAAAAAAATCCTTTTATCACTAGGGCACTTGCACTAGACTTTTTATCGCAGCTCAATTTACAATTGCCAAAGTGTGGAAACAGCTTAAAGGCCCACCAATGCAGGAATGGATTAACAAGCTGTGGTATATGCATACCATGGATTACTATTCAGCCATTAAAAAGATGGAGACTTTACATTCTTTGTATTAACCTGGATGGAAGTGGAACACATTATTCTCAGTAAAGCATCACAAGAAAGGAGAAGCATGAATCCTATGCACTCAATTTTGATATGAGGACAATTAATGACCTACTACATGGTGGGGAATGGGGGAAGGGTCCAGCAGAGAGAGAGAGGAGGGAGGGGTGGGGGAACAGAACAGCAGAGAGAGGCAAGAAGGGAAGAACAGAGAGGGTGGGGTCTTGGTGTGTGCCACACCTTTTGGAGGTAAGACACAATTGTAAGAGGGACTTTACCTAACAAATGCAATCAGTGTAACCTGGTTTCTTGTACCTCAATGAATCCCCAACAATAAAAAAGAAAAAAAAGAAGAAAATTACAGGAAGGGGTACAAGTACAGTTTAGTAGTAAATCTGAAGGCCAAACTGACCCCAGTAAGTCACCCTGCTACTTTGTGTCTGTAACAAATCTTGGGTTGGCTCTAAGCCCAGAGATTTTTAAACTTTTTTGGTATGTGGATCACATGAAGTGTTTGCTGAAATCGCAGGTCTGACCCTATCCCAACGGAGTCAGATTCTGTAACATGGTGGTGGTGCCCAAGAATCTGCATTTCTAGCAAATGATACTGATATCCCTGACATCCAGAGATGCATTAGGACTTTCATAGGCCCCAGGCACTTTTGCCTTTGTGGGATCCTTACTACATAAAAAATAGTAAAAACTATAAGTTGCAACAGCATTGATATGAACACAAATGTAACTGATTATATATTTTTCTGATTTTAAAAGAAATTAAAACATCTGTGTGGACCCCTAAAAGCATCACAGGCCTTTGCCACTGTGCCTATTGGATAAGTCAGCCCTGCTGGTACCTTGATAATAGGACATTTAGGCATAAGGCTGAGACTGTATTTTTGCCTTCTTATTATATTTCCCAGGCTGGCTCCAAACTCCTGGGCTCAAATGATCCTCCTGCCTCAGTAAATTGAGTAGCTAGGATTATATGCATGTGTTACTGCATCCAGCTGGGCTAGTATTCTTTAATTCCCTTGGCCTCTGAAGGGTCAAAGCATTTAATTAATCTATGGTTTCACTCACTCTGGCAGATTCACCTGTAAAATGGAAGATGAAATGGGATCCAGCTACCCCAGTGGCTGCCAGTCTCCCCTTTCAGTATCTTTTCTCACAAACAAGCTTTGAGATAGTCAGGACCTGTAACAGTCTCATAATTTCTGTCTATAAAATCAGGAAATGGTCCCCCCCAATCCATTTTCTCAATGACTTAACTCTCTTCCCAAGTCTCTGCCTATCAATGACTATTACCTCTAACTGAATTAAATGTTTTGTTTCAAAACAACTTTTAAACTTTTCTGACCCCAAACTACACTACAAAACTTTATATCAAGCCAAATACATACACATATATAACTGTCAAGTTTTATAAAATATATTACCCTGAAATACATTTTCTAAAATGTTTCACAAAATAATACACTATTCCACCAATTCACTGAAATTATCTATCTATTCTATTCCATTTTTTTTATAATGCTAGTCTCACATATTAAATTGATTTTATGACTCACTAATGGATGACAATCTGCAGTTTAAGAAAGTTGTCAAAAAAGTAGCAAGCATAAAAAGTAAAACATCTGAAGATGTCTGTTTCTGCAATAGGCATGTACTTACCAAGAATAACCAGTATCTCATTCCTGGCCATAGGATTCTCTACTCCAATGTATTTGATGAAGTATTACAGACAAGGTCTCATTTATTATTTGCTGAAATAGTTAATGAGCACCCACTATGTGCTGGACACTGACTGAGACTTTCTGAATATAGCAACAATCAGCAAGTCCCTGCCCTCATGGAGTTACATTCTGGTTGACAGCAATAGATGATAATGAAACACAGAGGTAAATATATCCTGGTCAGAAGGTGGTAAGTGCCCAGGAAGGCTCTTTTTAAAACTTGTGTTCCCTGGGCACGTTCACATAACAATGCTGTCCCTCGCTCACAGAAGGTACATCCTTTCTTTGGAGTTACTGACATCTTCAGCCTGGGGACAGTAGGATAAGGCCAGCAGTCAATTCATCTCAAAGGTGATTTTGCTCACCTTTCCTGTTGTGTATTTGTTTCATGAATGGATACTCGGAGATCAATATGCTTTCATAACTTCCAAATTCTTTCTTAAACAATAATAGTAACTATCCCCAGATTTTCTGCAAATATAATTAGAGTGGGATCAATTTCACTGAACTAAGCTTTTAGTCAGTATTTCAGGAATCAGTATCATCCAGTCCTTTTTATTGCCAGTACTAGTGATCCTAGATATCCCAGTTCCTTCCATAAGGAGGCCTCCTACTGCACCTCAAACTGCTTTTCTCCTAATTGTTATCCTGCTCTGGATGGCATGAGTTAACCAGTTAGAATTCTACAGGTGTTACAAGTGAGATTACCTCAGAGTGAGGCTAGAAATCTACCCAATGGGTCCATTAACTAGGGGTTGGTCAAGTTTTTCTGTAAAGGGTCAGTTAATATTTTGGGCTTTCTGGGCCACATAGTCTCCGTCACAAGTCAACTCTGCCACTGTAATCCTAAAGCTACCACAGACATTTGTAAACTAATGATGTGGCTGTGTTCCAATAGGCTTTATTTGTAAAAATAAGCAGCAGGCTGACTCTTGGTTGAGGCTGATGGAAAGATTAATTCCTACTGGGAATACTTGGGACTTATATTTGAGATGGGCTGAAAGATGAGGTGAGGGAGAAGCAAACACACTGAGGAAAAAAGTTCTACAAATAAAAAGGAGCTACTTTGGCCAAAGAGGAAATGTGCATGAAAGAAGGTGGCAACAGACTGAAATTTAATTAGGTAAGAATAAGTACATTTACAAACATGTGCAAATTGATCTTTTGCTGTTCCATCTTTTATTTCACAATCATACTATTCAAAAATATGTAATTTTGAAAACATTATTTAAGAAGTTATCTATTAGGATCACAAACTTCTTCCTTGTATCAAAAGTTGTGCCACTATCCTGGTTACTTGTGGATTCACCAAGCAGTCCAGCAAGTCATCTGTAGAAATAAATGTTTTAGAAGGGACGATGGTTCTATTTGAAGCAATTTGTTCCACAATTGCATCCTCACTATTACTTATCATTTGGTGCCTTCTGGCACAATGCAATTTTTCAATCTGTTCTCCATCTTTGTCAACCAAGTCTTTACCATCACATTCAAATAGGCCTCCTCTTTCTGAAGGTTGTTCTTCGGACCTCTGTGTTACAGGGACCAGACCAGGGCCAAAGGGACTTACTGTCTCTGGTTTAACGACTTCCTTGGTTGAGGTCTGACTATATGTTTGGCCCACCTCCATGTGGCTGCTCACATTTAATTCTTCCTCTTTTGTGGGCTCTGTGTTTGTTCCCAATGCTTGGGTTTCTCCTACTTTAGATGTTCTGTAATGATCAAAAAGGGCAGAAACAGCTCCATTTAAGTAGTGACAATTCATTTCATGGGATATTTCCTCAACCTAAGGAAAAAGAAAAACACTTTAGAATGGTTATGCATATTTAGTTAAATTTGAAAACAAATATTCTAGCCAGGGTTGGTGTACCACAAGAAACTGTCATGATGAAAACCAGATGCAGCCTACCTCAGTAGGGTTTAACCAAGCTCTGGTATTTTGTGGATTCTCTGCGGTTTTTAGGGCACAGACAAGCATGCGAGTGATTGCCTCCTCTACCCGAGCTAGGTGATCCTCTTCCTAAACCAAGATGAAAAACCACATTTTTATTATCATTTGTATCTCATGGCTTAAAAGAGACAAGAGTCTCATTCATTCATTCAATTCTTTTAGAAATGGGGTTTCCCCATGTTGCCCTGGCTGCTATTGAACTCCTGACCTCAAGGGCTCCTCCCTGACTCAGCCACTATACCCAGTGCAGTCTTTTTTAATTGTGTTCTATTTTCTCTTTAATATAAGCTTTATTACAGAAGGAATGAGTGTACTATTGGTAGAAACACGATTTTTCTGTTCACTGTCATCTGTCATCTAGAAGAGTTGTAAATTATTTCAACAAAATTATGCATTCTGTGTATAAGACATAGGCCTCAAGTATGAACCACCTTATGATGTTTTCTCCAATTGTTTTCCCATTCTTTGACATATTTAATGTCTAAAAGAAAAAATACTACATATAGAGGAAGAATTCCTATAGAGGTTGGTAAGGAAATTACTTGAGGGACAGGATGAATGCTGCACCACGTGAAGAGAACTAGAATCTCTACTCTTCCATATCTATGTGATTCATAACAGGAATATCAGAGCCTGGAGTTAGCTTGAGTTACATAAATATAGAAGGTTTAACTTGCTCCAGAAATTAAGGATTAATATTAGGGAATCTAATGATACAATTTATTGCAATACCAGATATTTATTAAAGAGAAATATTATCTGATTATCTTTATCAATTCAATGCCCTTTCTCAATTTTAAAAAAACAAGGAAAGTAATAAAATAGGAACTGATGGGTACTTAACATGATAAAACATATACAACTCACCCCTAAATCCAGTATTTCCCTTAAAAGAAAATCATGAGAGGACTTATCTATAAAGTCAAGAACAAAACAAGGATGCTGACTTTCCCTCCTACTATTCATTATTGAATTGTAATCAGGCCAAAAATGAAACCTCACAATAATCACAGGCAAACAAATTGGAAAGGAATAAGTAAAATTATTTTAATTTTCAGGGAATCTGACAGGCTTGTGAAAACCCTTGAAAGTTAATAAAAAATTACTACACAATAAAATAATTCAAATCAATGCAAAAATCAATAGCTATCATATATACTAAAGATATCTAGTTGAAAGCTATGTGTATAGTGGAAGAGATCCATAGCAGCAATACAGTAGTACTCCCTTAGCTACAGTTTCACTTTTTACAGCTTCAGTTACCCAAAGTCAACCTCAGTATGAAAATATTAAATGAAAGATTCCAGAAATAAAGAATTCATAAATTTTAATTGTGTGCTGTTTTAAGTAGCATGATGCAATCTCTCACTCCTGTTCTGTCCCAGGACATGAATCCTCCCTTTGTCCAATGTATCCACACTGTATACACGTATATACTGCCTGCCCCTGAGTCATTCAGTAGTCTCAGTGATCAGATCCACTGTTGTAGTACTGCAGTGCTTGTGTTCAAGGAACCCTAATGTTACTTAAAAATGACTCTCTGTGCAACTTGGATATGCCAAAGGCAAGCTGTAAAGCTTTCCCTTTAAGTGAGAAGGTAGTTCTTGACTTAATAAGGCAAGAAAAGAATAGTAAATAAGATCTATGATAATAAGCCTACCCATGAAATTGTGCAGGAGGAAAAAGAAATTTGTGCTAGTTTTGCTGTCACACCTTAAACTGCAAAATTTACAGCCATACTGTATGATAAGTGCTTAATTAAGATGGAAAAGGCATTAAATTTGTAGGTGGAAGATGTGAACAGAAAAGTGTTCTAATTGATGGCAACTGAGTTAATACTACCCTCAGCTTCAGATGTGGGATCCCATGAGAATAAGCAGGGCCTATTATATTAAGGATAAACTTTGAAATGTGCAAAGCTTATGCCAAGAATACTTTAAACGCTCTTATAATTTAAAAAAAACAACAAAAACCTAAAACTTGGGTCAAGTGGAAAAACATCTTGTCCTTGGATAGGACAATTCAACATCATAAATCTCATGTAATATGGATTGAACAAAAATATCAATAAGTCTTTTTCCTGAAGCTAAATAAACTGAAAAAAAATAAGTGCAAGAATACTAAGGAAACACTACAAAAGACAAGCAATGAAAAAAGTTGGCCCTACAGATATTAAAAACATATTATAATAGGAAAACAGGAGGAAAAAATCAACAAACAAAAGAGACCCATACATGTATAGATAACTAGTATATCATTAAGTAAACATTTCAAATCACTGGAGAAAAAACAAACTGTAAAATAAATGATGTTCCTGGCAATGCTATTACTATTTGGGAAAAAATAAAATTAGATCTCAACCTTACATCATATACAAATAAAAACCCCCAAATGGATAAGAGACCTAAATGGAAAAAAAAAAACATGAAACAATCTAAATTATAAAAGAACACATTGGTGAATTCCTTTACGGTATGGAAAAAAAAGGTCGTATTACCTACGCTTCCTAATTATGACTCAAAAACCAAAAACAATGGTTTTGGTGAAGCTGCGAAAGAAACAAGCACTCTCAGACTGCTGTTGCAAATGCTAAATAGCACGATCGCGATGAAGTAGAATTTAGCAAACCTAACAAAATTAAAGACGCATTTACCCTATACCTGGCAAATCCACTTATACAAAGCTCCCCCAAAGATGTGCTGCAACAAATATAAAACAATGTACGCACAAGATTATTCACTGACACTCCAGAAATTAAAAATCTAAACATCCATCCACCCATGGGAGAACTACTGAGTGACAGTGGAGCACCCATATTATGGGATGCTATTTAGCTCCTGAAGGAAAAATGAAGATATCTCTGTAAGATTATGGAGTGAAATTAAGGTTTATTGTTAAATGAAAAAAAAGCAAGATGTAGAACTTCTAAATAGATTATTATTTTCTGTAGAATAAAGGGAAGGAAATAAGAAAATACCAATAAGCACATAAACATTTTTATGTCTTTATTTATATACTTATTTACATATATGTATTCATTTATATACGTATTTACAAAAAGACGCAATGGAATAATAAAAAATGGAAAAAATGGAGTGGAACAGAGATGACAGGGAGACTTCTCTAAATATACCTTTAATACAGTTTTCACAAGTTAAATGCCTTGAAAATAAATTGACATTAATGAATGTTCCTGAATATCAGATTAGTAACATAACCACAAATGAAAAGTACTTCTTTACAAGAAATTCTGAACAGAAGTACTTCAAACCCTCTTAGTGAGGTGCAATCTAACAATATAAAGAATTCCAAAGAAATTTAAATTTTACTTGAAAGGTTTTGCGGTTAGTTTAATATTAGTATTGGAATTTTAGAAGTATAAATTTGACATCTTAAAAAATATATAGCTGGATAAAGCAAATAAGTAAATATGTTACTGTTATTAAAGACCCAGATTTTCAGTGTAAGAAGAGAGATAAAAATACAGAAACAAATAATAAACAAATCCTACAATGTAAGCTTGAATTAGAAATATATCAATATTTGTGTACCTCACATTCTAGCTGCATCACACCAAAAGCCTAGACACAACAGACACCCCAAGAGCAATGAAAAACCTTAGAACCCAGATCTTGGTTTCTAAATACCATTCCCCCTAAAATTAACCATAGCTTCCTAGAGAAATGATCAGCTTCCAGATTTGCAGCAAGAAAGGTGTAAGGGATCTTGGGACATATTCTTGTGCCAGATAGCAAGGATAGACTTAAAGAAGAGTACAGGCCTGCTTGAAGGAGTTTCACTAAAAGCACACACCAGACCCAAATTCAAAATTATCTTGGCACATAGGAATGCTCAACCAAACCAACATGTTAAAAATTAATAGGGATGGGCTCAGTGCCCGTACCCTAGTGGTTACGGCGCCAGCCATGTACACGGAGTGTGGCGGGTTAGAACCTGGCCCAGGCCAGGTAAACAATAATGACAACTGCAACGAAAAATAGCTGGGCATTATGGCGGGCACCTGTAGTCCCAGCTACTTGGGAGGCTGAGGCAAGAGAATCGCTTAGGCCCAAGAGTTTGAGGTTGCTGTGAACTATGATGCAGCCATGGCACTCTACCGGAGGTGACATAGTGAGACTCTGCATCAAAAAAAAAGAAAAGAAAGAAAAAAAAGAAAAAAGAAAACTAATAGGGATGACTGTCAAGTACTGGATTTAGACCTAAAATCAGCTTACAGTATAATATAGGATAGGGAACAACCTGACATGACAGCAGATCCATGCAAAAATCAACGTGCATATTTTAGAGCTGACTATAAAATGAAATATTGCACTCTAAGTCATGTGAGGTAGAAATCTTATACTCTACAAAATGAGGCTTGTTGGTATTTAGGTTTAGGCATTACAAATTAAAAGGGCTATTATTCATATAATAGCTGTCTTCCTTCTCCTCATAGCAAATTCTTTTTAAACCACTTCCCATATGTCAGGCACTAATACATGGTTTTACATGTGTTGCCCAATTTAAGCTTCACAATACCCTACTGAGAAGGGTTCAATTACGAACCTCAGGCTAGACCTGGTGGCTCACACCCATAATCCTACCATTTTCGGAGGCTAAGGGGGAGCATTGTTTCAAGCCAGAATTCAAGACCAGCCTGAGAAACATATTGAGACCCTGTCTCCATAAAAAAATAGAAAAATTAGTGGGGCATGGTGGTATGCACCTATGTCCCAGCTACTTGGGAGGCTGAAGCAGGAGGACTGCTTGAGCCCTGAGGTTTGAGGTTGCTGTGAGCTATTTTGACTCCACTGCACCCTACACGACTCAACAGAATGAGAGAGTCCCTGTCTCAAAAAAAAAAAAAAATTATAATCCCATTTGCAAATAAGGAAACTGAGATTTAAAGAGATTAAATAACCATGTAGGTCAGACAGCTAACAAAAGTAACCTATAACTTAAAGCTGCCTGATTTCAAAATATATGACTAGAATGCTAATGAATCTGGGGGCAAAAAGTCATATAAAAACATATCATTAAAGAAGGGCGGTGCCTGTGGCGCAAAGGAGTAGGGCACCGGCCCCATATACTGGAGGTGGCGGGTTCAAACCCAGCTCTGGCCAAAAACTGTAAAAAAAAAAATTTATATACACACACACACACACACACACACACATATATGAAATTAAAAAATGCAGAGATTTTGAGTTTGGAAGAAGAAAAGGAAACACATGAAAAATTCACATTTTAAAAAGATGACAGCTCTACTGTTTAACAATGAATGAGCTTCCTTAGGACGTGAAACATCTGACAAGGCTATTGTTGACGTGATTTTTACATTGGGAGTAGAACTGGACTCTACCTTGAAATCTACCCCAATTCCAGTTTGGAATGCTGCAAGCAGAATTCCTAACTGTGAGGCTACTGATCTCCCACCATACCACTCACCTAAGCCCCAAAGGCTGTACCTGTTCTCTAAGCCAAAGCAACAGCTTCCTATTACCATATTCCTTAAGGTCCACTGATTCCAGGCCCTTCTCATTACTAAAGAATAGGAAAAAACGGACAAGGGAGAAGATATGGCTGCCAATGACAGCAGAGAAATGCAATCTAGACTTCAGGACAGGGAGAGGAGAGATGTGGTCAGAGCCTCTGGGTAAAGAGAGCACAGATGCAATTAAGGCCCCAGGCTGAAGAGACAGACGTTAGCAGAAGGGGCAACTATTACAATTGTCAAATAGAGCAGGCAACTAGGATTAAGCACAGCATATTGGAGAAAAAAGGTCTCTGGCAGAAATGAAATGATAAAAACTTAACATGCAGAGCCAAGACTGAGAATTCTGCAATTAGTAATGACCTGAACCAAGAAGTGGATATATCCTGCGAGATGGTCAGGGATGGCACTAGCAGTGTAGGGCACATATGGCAGACTCAGTCAGGCCCAACACAATTTTCCTAACAATGCTGTTCAAGAGAGAGGATTCTACATACCAACATCAGGTCCTACTGTGTGTCCTTAAAAGACAGAGAGTACCACATCACTGAAATTCCTATTTCTGACCTAACCACTCATCAGCAGAGGATGGAATACATAACCAAATTATAGCATTTTACAACAAAGAAAAGCGGAGGTTACTTAAAAAAATTAATCACCAAATTGTATAGACAGGCTTTTACATCTTTTTAAAAGCAGAAATTCCACTTAGTTAAAATAAATTAAAAAGTACCAGCTTGGAGGGAGGGGCAAGATGGCCAACTAGAAGCAGCTTCCGACAGAGGCTCCTGTCCAAAGGAAAGATAACCTCCAGAAACTGCCCAATTGAGCTGAAGACTGGGAGCCCAGCTGAGAGAGAGAAGTGATAACTGCAGGTCACCTTTGCTGATGCAAGCTGCGACTCCAAAAAACCAAGCTTCAGGCTAAACAACTGAACTACAGTTTTCCACCATTCTGAACTTGCAGGACACCCTTCCCCCCTTACCTGATGCACCAGAAGCCTGACCTCTGCTGAAACTGAGAGAAGAGGACTTGAGCAGCGACCACCTTCTCTGTCTGCCGGACCAGGCAGCCCGCCAGATAAGAGACTCCGGGGACCCACTGAGCGCCCACCAGCCCTCAGGCCAGGGACTCCACTTGGAACCCCAGCACTCCATGCCACCCCCACCAGCCAGGGACTCTGCAGGGACCCATGCACGGCTCTGATCCATGTCCCACCAGGCCTTGGTCCACCACCTGCAGTGGCCAGGAATACCACCGGGACCCCCACGCAGCTCCAACTGGCACCCCTCCAGGCCTTGGCCCACCGCCAGCAGTGGCCAGGAACTCCACTGGGACTCCCATGCAGCTGACTGACCCCCCGCCAGCTGTGGCCAAGAACTCTGCAGGAACTCCTGCATGGCTCCAATCTGTGCCCTGCCTGGCCTCGGTCCACTGCCTGCAGCAGCCAGGGACTCTGCTGGGACCCCTGGCTGGGCTCTGATCTGTGCCCCACTGGGCCTCGGCCCACCGCCCACAGTGGCCAGGCACTCCTCAAGGACCCCTGCCAGCACCGACTGGCGCCCTGCTGGGCCTTGGCCTGCCGCCAGCCATGGCCAGGAACTCTGCCAGGACTCCCAAGCGGCTCCGATCTATGCCCTACCAGGCCTTGACCCGCAGCCTGCAGCAGACAGGGACACCACTGGGACCCCCACGAGGCCCCAATTGGTGCCCCACCCCGGCCTTGGCCTGCCGCCCACCTTGGTCAGGGAACCTGCCGGGACCCCCGCACGGCTCTGATCCGCACCTGCAGGAACTCGGCCCTCTGCTCACAGCAGCCAGGGTCTCCACCGGGACTTGGCTCCCCGCCTGCTGTGGCCAAGGACTCCGCTAGGACGCCTGCCTGGCTGCGCAGAGCCCCCTGCCAGGCCTCCGCCTGCCTGCACGGGCAAGGAATTCCAGGAGCCACACAACCCACGTCCTCCCCTACCCTCTCTGCCTCCGCACCACCCCGCCCATCTGCCCAGGGACTCACAAGGGGAGTGACCTGTGCACTCCCTCCGGATTCCTCCTGCCAGCCAGAGACTGCTGGAGGTGCGGGCTCCCTTTGCAAAGGCCACCAGTGGCCAGGCAATCCCAGAACCATGTGCACCATCCCACGCCCTGCTGATTGATCCCGCCCGGTGTGCCACACTCCAGAGCTGCTCCCATAGCCAGAACTCCCTGCTGGGACAGTCCCAGAGAAGCTACACAGGGTCACTCCCTACAAAGATCCAGCAACAACAGTGATTTTGCTGGGGTCTGATCTGGGAGAGACACCTCCCCAACTCTGAGGACGGTCATAGGCAACAGTGAAAAATAATCATGAGGCGGAATCAACAGAAAAACTCTGGCAATATGAATAATCAGAGTAGATCAACTCCCCCAAGGTACGACAAGGTAGATACAGCACAAGATCCCTTCCATAAGCAAATGGCTGAGATGTCAGAAGTTGAATTCAGAGTCTGGATAGCAACTAAGATCAGCGCAATGGAGGAAAAGATGGAATTAGAATTTCAAGCAGCAATCCAAAAGATGACCCAAAAGATGTCTCAAGAACTGAACGA
>CAUYRH010032451.1:0-18265 GCA_963574655.1 Perodicticus potto | reverse complement strand
TTCTGGTGTCAGTACACATTCATCTAAAACACTTATATCTTTCTTGTCTACAGTCCTGTTCGATTGCAACTGGCTTTCAGAATGAGAAATTTGAGACATCACATGATATTGAATCACCAAAGGAAAAAATAACCTATATTCATTACCAAGGCATGAATCTCTCTACACCATATTATTAGAACATTTATCAGAATAAATAATTGAAACAAAATAGTTTACTGAATAACTATCTTTTAGCCAGGAGTGGTCTTATTCCCTAGGCAGCAGAAAAATGATAGAATTCTTAATCTATAGCCTTGAGTATATCAATTAAATCATTTTAAATTTAATCAAAGAAGCTTTTATTTGCAAATAAATGGACTCCTTAATTAAGCTGAGTTCACTCTACAAATCTTTTAAAGAAAAATTTCTGCATAGTTGAGTAAGATGCCAAAATGTGATTAAAATATTGTTTTTTTAACACTTTTTTCTGGCTCAGCACTCGTAGCACAGTGATTAGGGCACCAGCCACATACCCCGAGGCTGGCAGGCTCAAGCCCGGCCCAGGCCTGCTAAACAACAATGACAACTACGACAACAAAATAGCCGGGCGCTGTGGCGGGAGCTTGTAGTCTCAGCTACTTGGGAGGCTAAGGCAAGAGAATTGCTGAATCCCAAGAGTTTGAGGTTGCTCTGAGCTGTGATGCCAGAGCACTCTACCATGGGCAACATAATGAGACTCTGTCTCCAAAATAAAATAAAATAAAATCCCACCTTTTCTAGTAACGGAAATACATGATCTCATCTAATTTATCCTTTGTTAAAATATGAAAAGGAAAAGGCATTAACACAAATAAAGCTTTTATGGTAAATGATGAGATAAAAGAAGTTCTTTAAGCAAAGACTGAAAATACACATGAATAATTCCGGCAATGTGTGTGTGTTTTTTTAATGTTTCACAAAAAAATACCTCCCTAAATCAGAGCAAAAGAGTTTCTTGCAAACCAAACTCAGAGCAGCTTTTTGTTTGATAGAATAAGGACATGCCTAAAATTCTGTCACTACCTCATTCTTTTCTCCGTGGATGTCTGGACTACTTTGTGAAAGATGTGCCCTCTCTCTGGCTCCACCAACTGGTTTCCTCTCAGTTCTACAAAGTATAAAGACAACGATAATCGTAAAGCAGATTGATATCTAACAAAAATTGAAGGAAAAATCTAAAAACTACAGTAATATTGTAACAATAACCACAGCAGAACTAATGCTTACAAAGTGCTCACTACGTGCCTGCCAGTGCTTTATATGGAGGAACTAAATTTTAGTTTGTGTTAGCATCACACTCTATGATCAAATTCAAAACGGAAAAAAGTCTCTAATTACTAGGATTATCTAAAATTTATGTCAGAAAAACAGGTATATTAAATGAAATCTAACAATCTCCCATTACAAACAATGTAATGACTTATTGTTGTAAGAGTTGTAAGAATAATGACACATTATATCTTTCTTTCTTTCTTTCTGTATATGCAGCTGTAATTGTCAACATAATTTTTTCTTTCTTTAGTACTCTCCTATAATATCTAAACATAGTTTGTATAAAAATACGAAGTAAACATACTATGTTAGCAATTTTATTTGAAGATTTAAAAAGTATAGACTTGAGCCAATAACCTGGTAATTGAAAGCTGCTATGGCTTTCCAGCAGTGAGACCAGATACTCAGATGACAGTTGTCCATCCAACCACGTGTGTCACTGACAAGGACATGCCAGTACTCAGATGACAGCTGTCCATCCAACCACGTGTGTCACTGACAAGGACGTGCCAGGGCGAAAGCACGAGATCAACAATGTGGAGACACGGTTTTAGTCCTGATTCTATCAATACCTCATTCTAGGTTCTTAAACAAGGAAATTAACCAGTTCAGACCTCAGTTTAGCAATATGAACAATAAGAAGTTTAAGTAGCTAATATGATTCTATATTTCACTGAAAATACTTAAGAAATTATGAAGGACATACTCTGAGAAAGCGTGAAGTTCAAATAGCACAGGGAGTCTCTGGAAGGTATCTTTGCTTTAAAAGTGAGAAAAAAGTATCAGGAGGAAAACTGGCACATCATTTAAAAAAATCACTGGACAGTACTCAACACTAACATGAAATCAATATATAAACCATTACACACCCACTCGAACAAAACACAAATACAGTCTGGCAAGGGGGCGGAGGGGGAGGGAGATTGGCAGCAGGAGGGAGGGTGACTGGCAGGATCTCACCTACTGTGCGCAGTGTGAGGGTGCTCGGGGCTCAACTACGTTTACCTTGAAAGTGAGAATAACGTAACCTAAAAATGCGTACCCTGATATTAATTTGAAATTTAAAAAAATTAAACATAAATAAATGATTTCAATCTCTACTAAAAAAAAATCATTGGAGACCTTACCACAAAAAAATTAAGCTTTCTAAATTGTCTTAGGAAAGGCTGGTATAAAAACTTGAGATGAAAAAGATCACTGTTAAATCACTATTTTACATAGTTTATTAGATTTAACACTTTTTAAATTCATTTTTATTTTACTCCATGAATGTTCAGAATAGTAATAAGGAGCTCTTACATAACTACCTTATATAACACATTTATAACTATTTCCAAACTTGCTGCATAACTGTCCTCTAACTATTGAAGACATTCATAGCTGCTGATCCCACCGTACAATATGTTGCTATTTCCTTGATCAATTTTGCTTACAAGTCATTGGTCAACAGCACAATGGCCATTTATAACATTTTTTTAAATTAGACAATGACATATACTCTATAAATATTATTTTTAGGCTTAGGTTTTAAGAATTCACTATAATAAAAGCAAAACAAGGTAAATATTATCTGTAGATTCTAGACTTCTGAACACTTGTATTTTACCAGGTTGATGCTCAAAAAACAAAATCTTCATTTGCTCTCTAGGAATCACTTAAGCTTAGCTTCTAATTTTTAAATCAGGAATACAACAGTGTTCAGCCTTAGACTTCATTTACTCTCCAAGTATATGCCAAAAAATTCTTTAGATAAGTTGAGTCTTCAGGCTTCCCTTTTCTTCCAAGAGAGAAGAGGAGACATTTCAAAAGGCATTACTGACTGGAATGCAATAAATGACATTAAGGGATCTAGAAAATAAATCTGTGGTAGATTGTAGAAAAGAACCTTTCAGACACAGAAGGGATAAGAACAATTTACTTGGAAAAAGAGAAGCAGAAAACAAGCAGCAAACTGCTTCCTCACAATCCCTACCACAACTCTCGAACTGAATGGCATCCCAGTGGTTAGCTAAAATACTTGAATAAAACTGTATCTCTTCTTCAGGGTTAGGGATACAAGCAAAGCAGCGTCCTGCCGGTGCCTGGATGGAGGACACAGTCAGCACACAGCCCCGCTGCAGCACGTCAGAGCTCTGAAGACCAGAGTTCCCTCGGGAAAACAGCCATAAGGTGAAGACAGGACTCTAGCACCTATATCACACATTTACTCTGCCAGAAGCCACACATTTCTATTATAAATATCAAAAAAAGCTCAAATTTAGAATATGTGATTTTAGGTTGATATAAATAAGCTCTATTTTTTTCTGCTGAAAGTGCTGCTCACTGATTTTCACTGTAAAATTTTAATTATAAATTTGAAACAATTAAAGTGATTGATTTTGTTTTTCAACTCTGTACAACAAAGGAATTTTTTTAACTTACTGACTTTACCATCTTAGATATTCGAACCCACCTGCTCAGGTGTACATGGCTGGTGCTTTAGCCCGTTGAGCCACAGGCGCCGAGCCACCATCTTAGATATTATATAAAAGACTATGACTAATTTCATTTCTAAAAACAGAACAAAAGGAAGATCTGCATTTCACCAGATGCGTGTAGGAGGAAACATGAGGTGGATATAAATTCCCAACACTAAAAGTGTTTTCACACTAGAATGGGATCTAATATACAGCTTATAGATTTTACAACCTACTAAGAGTTTTAAAATCATCTGGCCTCTTTTTTTTCCAGGGTAATTACTAGTATTAATATTTGATAAGAAGCTAAAAACTAATACACTTTCAAGAGGATATTTATTTGCACACTTTCTCTTATAAACATTTTAGTGTAACAACTACATGTACTTAGGAATTCAGGTACATCAAAGTTATTAACAGGACTACCGAAACACTACATGAAGTTCTAGAAATCCAGAAGCTTGAAACCTGATTCAATAGTTCAAAACTTCTCTATTGAGAGTATTTTTCTTTTTTGAAATGTTATAAATATAACATTTTAGGTTAAAATAGCACAACAGCACACAGTCCTTTGCACTTGATCAAGCTACGAAGTTTGATGTGGACCAATGATATGATCACAGGTAGTCTGCTGGGTTTGGGAGGTTTCTTGCAGAAGGTAGAGAGGAAAGGTTCTATATTTGGAGAGTATGGAACCAATAATGAGGCAAACACCTTGGAAGCCCACCCCTCCAAAGATCTAACCAAGAACATGGTGATTAAGAGCACAGGCTTTGGAATCAGACAGAACCAGAGGTTACAACCCTATGATCACTCCCCAATTGCAAGATCTTGAGCAAATTACCTATTTAAATCTCAATTCCTTCACTACACAATGGAATAATGATGATAGTAACTATTCCTCGGGTTACTGTGATGCTGACATGAAATAATATGTGCCAAGCATTTACTGTGTGTCAATAAATAGGAGATACTTTTACTATTACGATTTCTTATTACTTTTAGCCTGAACACGTTAAGAATCCCCTTGGTACAGGGCTAACCAGAAACCTGGCCCAGCTTTCCAGACAAGGTATAATCTGTTATGGCTATCTATCCTAAATCCAGGAGTGAGGTCAGTGAGAAGGGTGCACTCAAACACGGTGTCATTTTCTAGTCCTTCCTCCCCTAAGTTTCTTAAATGGAAACTTAACCTAAGAAATTTCAGATTTCTGCTCTCTTCTACTGAATACCACACAGTGCTTTATAATACTTTAAGTTATACTTTCATGCCATAATCATATGAGCAATAAATAGGGGCTTTTAAAAAGCTGACTTTTTGAAAGGGAGCTATACAATTCTGCCATTTATGGCTTTGAAAATTAAAATACTGGTATCATTTAGGCAATACTGCAACTATCCTGAAAAGAAAAATGTTCAACTTCTTAACAGGGCTGATGTGTGACTCAGAAAATTCTTATTTCCATGTTATTTTAATAAAAAGTACTTAACACCAACGTCTAAAGAAGCACCATATAACTACGGAATATAAAAATAGTGGTAAAATCTCTGACAGTTAATACAAAATATTTCACGGATGGAGATGGTTTGAAAGCACCTTACTGGAAAAGGGCAGACAGGTTACTTTGTTATGGTAATTTAAGCAGCCTCTTCATACAGGTCACCAAATTATTTCAAGTAAATCAGCACTGACTATTTTCATTAATCAATAATTGAATTATTATCAACCCATGGGAAAAAAAAATTTTAAATATGATAATTACTGGTTGCTTAAGAAATAAAGGTATGTTCTTTTAACCATGAAAACTTTTCTAATATTAACCTCAGGTGCAGAAAACATTAGGAAATAAGCTGATTGGAAATAAGAGAAAAAATAGGTATTTCCTGAAACAGAGAAAATAATATCTATGTGGTACAATCAACACAATCCTACTTCAAAAAGTGATTACCTCCCTATAAACATGGAAAGTATTAATGCTCAATTATTCAATTTCTAGATAATTAAAAAAAATCAACCATGCACAAAAGAGCAACCAAGTAACATGTGCCCAAATAGAATCTAAAAATAGTTTCAGAGACATATTCTAAATGCTGTTTGAGTTAAACATTTGAAAAACTAATTGAGACCTTCTTACCTCCTCCTGTAGTACAAGTTTTAGAACCAATACTTAAAATTATTCCAAATGATTGTATTTAGCAGTAGACTGATCAGGACACAACAGCTCTGCTTTCCTTGCAAAAGTGTAGAAAACGAATCTTAAATCACGAAGCTCAGACTTTATCCGGCTCGGGCTACTTCCATGCCAAGTCCTCACAGCACTTTCAGGCACTAGCTGGGGTTTTTCAGGGTCCCCTCTCGGCAGCTCTTCTTGGCCCTGTTGTCAGCTAGGTCGATGTGGAGCTGCAGGCGTGTGGGAGAGCTCTGCCTTCAGGAGCTTAATCCTCCTCTCTTTGCACACGTACTGCTTTGCAACACAGCAATGTCCCAGCCTAAACTCACCCTTGCAGAACAGGCTGTACCAGTATAGCTCCACCCAGCAACCCCACACAGGTGAGCATTTCCTGCTCAGAAAACACGCAGAGGAAACTGACATTGAAATATATCTTTCATCTTTTAGAAAGTTACTTGCCATTTGGTTGATTACATTTGCTAAGTAGGTGGGAGGCAGAGTGTTCAATTAAAATGATGGGTCCCAATAAAATAAGAAAAGTAATTGATCAAATAGGAAGTAAAAGGCTGAATCATTAAACTGCCAGCAACAGCCTAGGAAAACAAACCTGTTAGTATCTGCTGATACTGAGATGTGGCTCTTATTCCACTAACACATTTCTTTAAGTATCAATTTACACAGTCTTTGTGTGAAAATTCTAAAAAAAAAAAATCTCTTATGCAACTACTGGGGGCGAAAGGTTTCTTCAGAATTGAAACCAGAATTAAACAAATTTCCTTGAGTATGACCCTCCCCCCCACCCCCGTACACTGCAACTCTCCTTCACGGGGTTGGGGTGGGGGTGTCCAAAGGCACTCCTTTTTTTCTACTAGAAACATCCAGCAGCAAAAATGAAAATCCTTGGCAACTATTCTCAAACTAGCATCCAATCTCAATTTGTCACTTTTTAAGGCATTCTTACTACTTATTTGCATAAATGAAGTAAGAATATCAAAAAGATTCAATACTTATACTAAGTAACAGTACTAAACTTTGCCAATCCAATTGGAATTAATTGAATACATAAATGAATTAGAAAAAACTGACATGTTTTCTGCTTCAAATAACTTTTTAGTAATACCAACACAAATTTCTACCTTTAGACATGTTTAATTTACAAAGTGATGTTCACAGCACTCTGTGCCAGATATAATTCAAAGTACTTAAAAATACTCTTCGTCCTTGGGTGGCACCTGTGGCTCAAAGAGTAGGGCGCCGGCCCCATACACTGCAGGTGGAGGGTTTAAACCCGGCCCTGGCCAAAAACTGCAAAAAAAAATACTCTTCATCCTAATCCCACAAAGTGATTCTATTATTATCCCATTTTATAGATGAGCAGACCAAGACCGAGAGGCTCAGCAATCACCAAAGTAACACAGAGGAGACACCCAGGGAGTGTTTACCACGGACCAGACAAAATCTGCTGTTGACTGGATTTATTCTTCTCTTCCTCTTTGAACACAGCTCTAAATATAAAACTGCTGATAAATAGTAGGCACAGTAAGAAAACCATCAATTAATGTCACTTTATAAGACAGACCAGAGAATTCCAATATGTGAGAGGAAAAAAACATGTTAATTTTTACCAATAGAACAGCTGTGGATTTATGGACTTTTTTGAAAAGGAAATGGGGCTCTTAAAAAAAATACAAGAAGGCAAAGCCACTCTTCTTTTCTGTGATTTTCAAACTAAAAACACCTCTCCCTCCCAACCCTTTCCTTAGTGCTAAGGACAGAAAGGGAAGGCAGGACAAAGAGGGCAGAGGAGCGGGCAGCGGGACGGGGCGGAAGCAGATCCTGTGTTACAGAAAAGCTGTTTTAGGAATACTACAATCCATTGCCTAGTCCCTCATATCACCTAACAGAAAAGCACAAATAGGAATAACTAGATTTCACCATGGTTTGCCTGAGTGGGGAGAATTACAAAATCAGTAACTTTCACCTGAAACCACGAAAGGTGCACTCTCCACGACGTAGGACACACGGTGAGCTGCGTGCACAGACTGGAGAGTCTGGAGTAAGGTCTGGTCTCTCGTTAATTGTATTTTGATGATGGCTAATTTCCAGTTTTGATTATGTACTATATAGTTAAGTGAGATGTCACGACTGGGAGAAGTTGAGTGATGATGAGTTTAGGGGACCTCTGTATTATTTTTGCAACTTCTTCTGAGACTATTTCAAAATAAAAAGTTAAAAAAATATATGGCTGGCTGAAAAGCATTATGCTGTGCCATCCAGTGACTGTGTGTGGCACAGAAAAGGTCATTTGTCACTTTTCCCTCCTCTTTGGAAAAGTTTGGAGGCTACCCTCCTGTGAAGGACCAGGATACACCTATGAAGGGTGAGAGAGGCAACAAGAGAACTCACTAGGCCAGGCGGGGGCTCACACCTGCAATCCCAGCACTCTGGGACGCCAAGACAGGTGGACTGCTTGAGCGAAGGAGTTTCAGACGAGCCTGAGACACAGACCCCATCTCTAAAAAATAGCTGAGCACTGTGGTGGGCCCCTGTTTCCCCACTATTCTGGAGGCTGAGGCAAGAAAATCGCTTGAGCCCAAGAGTTTGAGGTTGCTGTGAGCTGTGATGCTATAGCACTCTACTGAGAGTGTCTCAAAAAAAAAAAAAAGAAAGAAAAGAAAATAAGAATTCACTGAAAAGGCAATGGCTACATTCTAATCATTCTATTATAAAAATCATCTACATGCTCTGCAGACATTATACTACACTGTACTGTACTTTACCACACCATAGTATGTCTTCAAGTTCTGCCAGCTCTCTGGCCCAAATATAATCCAAACCAGGTCACTTCTCACCACTTTCACAGCTACCCGTAGGAAGAATCACCACCATTTCTTGCCTGCCTCACTCCAACAGCCACTTCCAGCCTCTCCTCTTCCACCCATGTCCCCCTCTCCTCATCTTAACAGCAACCACAGCATCCTTTTAACAAGGTAGGTCAGATCGAAGAACTCTACAGGAGATCTTCAGTCTTCCAAACAATTCTAAATAAAAGCCAAACCCCTACAGCGGCCCCCGGCCCTCCTGACCTTACTTCATCTCTTCACTCACTGTGCTCTGGCCGGCCAGCCTTCCTGCTAACCCTCTAACGGGCCAGACACGCCCCGTCTCTCCAGTCGCTGCTCCATCTTTGGAAAGCCCTTTTCCCCTCCCCTGACCACCCTGCCCTCCTCTGAATTTACAACCCTCCATGAACCATGTCCTGGCACTTCCTAGTCTCTGTACGGCTTTCTCAACTTTAGTTTTTCCTTAGCACTTATCTATCACACGGTGTGGTTTCTTTGTTGGTTTGCCTCTCTCCCTCTCATCACACGTGATTATACACAAAAAAATGGCAGAATCTGTCGTGTTCACTGTTTTAGCCGTGACACTTAGTATACACTCAATAAATTCTTGATCAATGAATGGATAAATACCAGAAATGGCAAAAAATGGAAAAGTTTCTTTACTTCAGGCAAGGGAAAGACAGATTAGGGACCTACTCCTAGCAGCGGTCTACAGGCATATGGAAGTTTAAGAAACATTTCTGACAATAATAATGGAAATTATTCATGTCTGTAATTATCAACCAGGACTGTTATGGAGCATCTGCCATGTATAAAGGATACAAATTGGTATAAATAGAATATCTGCCCACAAGCAAAACCATGTAGGTGGGCAAGTGAAGGATCAAACGCTAAAGGAGAGAAATCATTGCCATACGTTATTTCCAAGTGAGTGACAGGAACAGTAGCTACTACAGGCTCAGTACACTTAACAGTTAGGACCGGTGTCGTCGACTTACCACACAAGCCTCAGACCCCAACCCAGACCTACTGAATCATCATCTGCAGTTTAAAAAGATCTCTCGGGTCAAATGAATGAAAATTCGTATGTGCAAAGTACACATGAAGGAACTAGGGAAGCTTCACAGAAGTCATCGCAAATCATTTCAGGCAGGAGAAAGAACACAGGCAAGGGAAAGGGGAAGCTCCAGATATGCGACAAGAGTAAGGAAACCTGTTACTAAAGTTGCATATGGGTAAGAAATGGGAAAAGACAGGCCACAAAGATAAGTTTCAGAATTTGTGGAACAACTTAAATTCTGATTAAAGATTTTGTATGTAACTTGAATTTAAGGAACACCTTAAATTCCGATTAAAGATTTTGTATGTAACTTTGGCACAAAGGGAAATCACTTAAGTGTTCTAAAGATAAGTGGTACATGATAAAAACTATATTCTAAAAATTTAATTTAGTAGTAAATATCAGGATGGAGTAATTCAACAGGCATTAATCACAGACCAATTGAATATACATCCTGTGGGAGAGATAAAGATGAATGAGACATATTTGTGAGGAAACTGCAATTTAGGGAACTGAAATACTGCTAAGAGATCTGACCAGGATAGAAAGGAGACAGGGTTAGGGAGAGAGGGGTCAGGGAAGCATTCATGGAAGAATAGATTCTGGCCTGAGCCTTGAAATTAAGGAGGGTTTCAACTGGACAAAACGGGAAAGGGCATTTCCGACTGCAGTGTAGACAAGCAAAGGGCTCTGAAACCATGTGCCAGAGACACACAGAGAAGCAGACTGCAGTTTGACACACGGGGACCAGGACGGGAGAGGGAAAGGAAGGAAGGTTGGACATGCCACAATAGAGTTTGAAGTTACGTTTCATACATAAGGGGAAATATTGAGAGTATTTTATTAATTAAAGAGGCATTAGAAAGGATAATGGCTAAAAACAAAATGTGCAAATTAAGTAGGTATCTGTAAGGAATTCTCTTTATTCTCAATGTAATCCATCTTTCACTCTAATTTCTGTTCTGTCATATAGGTCTTGTGGAAATTCAAATACTTTTTTATTTCCTTCTATTGTAATAAAAGAAAAAGTATTAGACTTTTGTTTTGAGAAAGAAAAATAAACTTCATCTCCATTCAGTGTTCTGCAGTGGGCAGAATTCTGGTTTTGAGTTAATTATTCACACATGAGTCAATCCACATCAGGTGCTTGATACAATGCCCGGCACACAGCAAGGACCATGGAAACGTCAGCTATGATTACTGTCTTGTGTCAGAGGATTTCAATACATCCTAGTTGTGAAGTCTCAGACAAGCATGTTAAGCTTACTGAATCTCAACTGCTCCGTTTGTTAAAAAATGGAATGGAAATACATGCATTCATTATTCCTACCAACCTCAGGGGGCTATACCAAGATCCAATCAATTCCAATTTAAACAATGGAAATGTAAGTATTCATAAACTCTAAAGCACTTTACAAATGTATGCTATTACGTATTTTCTAACTGTTTTTCCTGATGCAGAGTGAGAAGCTAGCACTTCATCCATCCTTTCTGCTATGTTCAGGGAGAAAGCTTCCCGAGCACTACAGTACTTCAGGGCTCCTCTGGCTCAAATCCGAAGGCCTCCAAGGTACTGACTTTAACATCTTAAACCGTTACCGCCAGAATACGTGAGCCACACTCACTAGAAGATAATCCAACACAACTCTCTAGACAGGCTAAGTGCAAACCTGGACCTCTCTTATTTGATATATCAACATGTCCCCTCCATACGAAAGTAACACGCAAATCAACATGGCTACGGAGGAGAAAAAAATGCTAGAAACTCACAAAAAGAAAAAGCAGAAATAATCAGGAGGAAGCAAACGAAAATTTAAAAAAACTAATTAGGCAAAGCTCCAAGTAAAATTTAAAAAAAAAGCAAGGTACTAAAGGACAAGTTTACTAAAAAAAACACAAGAATTTTTATTTCAAAATTATGCTACAAATTCATGCTGACTTGTTGCCTTATACATCACTCCTTACATAAATAAAAGAATTTCAAAAGAGTTATATATAATTACTAAGCCTATTCCCAAAATGAAAGCCTCAGCTACTTCTATGTATGTCTGCTAACAACAAAAAAATTCCATTATCCTCAAAAAGATGACAAAAATTTATGATGAAAATTCTATTTAAGTGACTGTCCAACAAGGCCTCCTTCCTCCCATGTAGTCCTGAGAACTACTATAATTAATATGTTTTGGTGGTATATGTGATACATTAGCATATAGATTTATATCAATAAATAATACTTTTAAGTGTCTATATAAACTAAGTAGATCTAGTTTCTGACACTCATGAATTTAAATAACATAGTAGATAAACATAAATCAATAAATAATAACAGCTGACATTTATTAAGTACCTAGGACTCTTTTTTGAGACAGAGTCTCACTTTGTTGCCTGGGGTAGAGTGCCATAGTATCATAGCTCACAGCAACCTCAAACTCCTGGGCTCAAATGATCTTCTTGACTCAGCCTCCCAAGTAGCTAGGACTACAGGCGCCCGCCACAACGCCCGGCTATTTTTCAGTTGTAATTGTCACTGTTTGCCAGGCCTGGGCTGGATTCGAATCCCCCAGCTCAGCTGTATGTGGCTGGTGTCCTTGCTCCTGAGCTTCAGGCACCAAGCCACTAAAAGTCTTTTCTAAATATGACTTCTAACATTTGAGCATTAAAGCACTACTACAAAGAATACTCATTTTGATGCAAAGAACATAAAAAATGCAAAGTGACTGACTCAAAAATACCAAAGAATTTAGACATTTCTCCAAAGAAAATACACAAATGGTCAATAATGATGCTCAACACTACGTTTGTATATAATCTCCACCTGTATCAATCTACCATCACCAGTACTCCATCACCTTCCTCCAACAATCCCTCCAAAGATAACTGCTATACTAATGTCTAACACCATAGAACAAGCTTGCACTCTTAGGATTCTGAACTTGGTGTACAGATACACTGAATAATACAGAACAAACACGTGTGTCAGGCTTTTCCCCACAGCATTTCTTTTGGTAAGGTTCATCCCCATCATTACATGTAGCTGTAACGCATTCATTTTTGTTGGCATATCAAAATCAAATAGAAATAAAGCTGCTATGAACACGCCTGTGCACGACTCCCGGTCCACGCACATGAATTTCTCTGTGTGTCTGAGACTACAACTATGGGTTACAGGGTCTTGTACATCAACTTTAGCAGAGAATGGAAGACAAGGACGGTCCCAAATCGTACTCCCCCCAGTCCTGTCTAAGGATTCCCATTTATCTTGGGATTTTCCTTGCCAACTTTTGCTACGGCTACTCTTAAATTTTAATCATTCTAGTGGGTGTGTACTCAGGAGCCAGTAAGACTTTAGTTTGCATCTCCCTTAAGACTAATGATGTTGAAAATGCTTATTGAGCATGTTAGATACTTGTTAAATATCTCAGTTTCCACTAATTTAAACAAAAAAATCACTTTATCTTTTTCTTATTGATTCTTTACGTACTCTAGTTATGAGACCTTTGTCAGATATTGCTCTGCAAATATCTTTCTTACTTTGTGACTCACCCTTTCATTATCTGGATAGTATATTATAAGGAAGTCCTAAATTTTAATTAAGTTCAATCATTAAACTTTTCAGTTATTACTAATACTCCATATAACCCATGGTCACAGAGCTATGCTACTGCATTATCTTCTGTCAGTTGTTCCACTTTTCACATATACGATGTACGTCTATAACTCTCCTGGAATTACAACTCCATTTGTATGGGGTTAAATAAGGCTCAGGTTTCTCTTTTATTTATAGTCAGATGTCCAGCTGATCCAGCCCCTTTACTGCAATGACTGTCCTTTGATACTGCCTTGCAATTCTACCTCTGCCATAATCAAGCATTTATATCACACATACACACAGGTTTGTCTAGACTCTCTTCTGTTCCACTCACCTTTCTATCCTTCTTTCTTTAGCAGGGCCTTATTAATGAAGTTTTACAATAAATCCTGGTATCTATTATAGTAATTTTCCTACTTTCTTATTCTTCAAAATTGTCTTGAATATTTTTGGCCCTGCATTTCCACACAAATTTTACAGTCAGTCATCAATTTTAACATCAATTCACAACAATGAAGGCTTGGGGCATCTACCAGCAGTTCTGCCCCATTAGGCTCTCCAGTGGTTCCCGGAGACCCAGAACTTTCCCTACTCCATCAGCAGATACTCTATGAATAACATCTCCCACACTGGAGTTACCCTTTGAACTTCCTTCTTCGCTTCTTCAGCTTAGCTCAGTATTGCTTACTGTTTTATTAACCTTCCAACACTTGAAAGACATATTTTTTCATTTCTGTCCATTTTTAACTATTCTCAGGGTAGTTTAAACCTTTTGTCTTTTACTTCCAGAAGTTCATACTTCAAAGCAGGCTTTGCTTTTCTTCTCTTTTCTCCCTCTCTGCCACTCTTCCTTTTTCTTTTCCCCCTCTTATTTCTCCCCTTTCCACTTCCCCTTCTTTCTTTCTGGTACAAAAGGTAAATAATATGAAAAGATGAGGAATATCCAGCATGGAAATAAGACCAAGCACTGATTCTAAAAGTGAATCAACATGGGAATTAAATAATTGTTTTAAGTGTAATTAACAAAAGATTATACATAGCAGAGGGAAGAATCACTGAACTTGAAGACAGGTCAATACAAAGTATCCAAACTGTAAAGAGAAAGAGAGAAAGAAAGCAAAATTAAAAAAACAGAACATAGTTGAAGATCTGCCAGATAACATCGAAAAATGTAACTGATGTGTAAAGGAAAGGAGAGAGAAAACTGGACAAAAAGAATAGCTGAAGAGGTAACAGCCGAAAACATCAAAAACTTTAAAAGTATGTCAATAAATAGCTCCTCGGTGAACTCCAAGCCACGACAAACAGGAGACAACCGTGTGCTTGCCCGCCCACTTTCCCCCCCTTCAACCTCATCTTACTCCCATCAAACCACCCTGTATTGTTGAGTGAACAAAACACCAATTTCTTACTGGACAAGTTTCTACCTCTCTTCTTTTTTTCTTTCCTCTTCTCTTTCTCAAACTCTTACGTTCTTTTTTCTTAAAGAAAAAGATGCTTGCTATCTTGTTCAGGATGTGGAGACTGATTAATTTTATATTTGTATCCACATATTAAGAACATTACGTGCAGCGTCAAAAGAAAAAATCCTATTACCCTTGTTATGTAACAGTATAGAGAAGCTTTAAATGTTCAATCTCAAACTATAGCTGCATCTTTCAGATTTGCCATCTAACAGCGACAGATGGCAATGTTAAAAATAAATAGAACATCTGAGTTGTTTATACTGTAGGCAAAGACAGTTCTAAAGTGTGAAATAAGCCCAAGGCAGACAGAATTCACATCATCCGTTTCAAAATGTATTAAGAATACACATTTTCTTAGGCAATCTCTGCAATGCTGCTTATAAAAAATAAAATATTAGCCTTTGAAGGGTGTCCTTGTTTCCTATAAGTCGTTACTAATTTAGATTAGTAATGCCATGCAGGTCTAGGAATACAAACCTATTTTCCAGAATTATCAGTAACTAAATGACTTCCCAGTGCTAAACGCTTCTGGAGATGATCACTGTTTAAAAGTATCACTTCTCCATTCAAAAGATGAGAAAGTATTTCAACAGTTTATGTTAAGACTAATATTAAGCTAAGAGTTCATCTCTGGGTCAAAATTACCAACGATGATATTTAATAACTAATAAAAGTTAAGCTTATACCACCGAAGGATGAGTAAAAATACTGTATAAGAAATAACAGTAAATTTTTTATGTTGAATTTTAATGATTTCAAAATAGGGACCCCCCTCCCCCAAAAAAAACTATGATCGTCTCAATAGATGAATAAAATCCTTTGAAAAAAATCTTTTTTAACACCCTTTTTATGGTAATACTCAACAAGCTAGAAATAAAGGCAGGGAACTTTCCCCACCTACTAACAGGCGTCTGTGAAACCTCCCCTTCTCACATCTCAGCCAGTGTTAAGATGGGATTCTTTCCTCTAAGATCAGAAACAAGACATGGATGCTTTCACTTGAGACTCGTATTTAATACTGTATTTGAGGTTTTTACCAGGGCAACTGGGCAAGACAAAATAATAAATTGATTGGAGAGGAAGAAATTTTAAAACTCTATTCATAGATGACATGATCCCAAAAATAGAAAATCCTAAACAATTCACTAAAAAACTATTACAATTATGAAGTTCAGTAAGATTTCAAGATACAAGATTAACATATGAAAAATATATTTCTATGTACCTGCAATGAAGAGTAAGAAAATTAAATTAAGAAAATTCCATTTCTGGCTCAGCACCTGTACCTCAAGTGGCTAGGGCACTAGCCACATACATGGGAGCTGGCGAGTTCGAATCCAGCCTGCAACAATGACAACTACAACCAAAAAATAGCCGGGAATGTGGTGGGTGCCTGTATTCACAGCTACTTAGGAAGCTGAGGCAAGAGAATCACTTAAGCCCAAGATTCTGAGATTGCTGTGAGCTGTGATGCCACAGCACTCTACCCAGGGTTACAGTTTGAGACTCTGTCTCTAAAAAAAAAAAAAAGAAAAAGAAAGAAAGAAAGAAAAGAAAATCCCATTTCCAACACCATAAAAAAGATTCAAAAAGTTAAAAAATAAATTTAACAAAAGTTACATAAAACTTATACTCTGAAAATTACAAAAACACTGAAAGAAGTTAAAGAATAAATAAATGGAGAAACATCCCATGTTCAAAGACTGGAAGACTTAATAAGGTTAAGATGGAAATACTTCCCAAACTGATCTCCAGATTCAATGCAATCCCTCATCAGAATCCCAGATGACATTTTAGAAACTGAAAGGCTGATTTTAAAATTCACATGGAATTGCAAGTCCATAAAAGCCAAATCAACCCTTAAAAAAAAAAAAAAGAATAAAATAGGACTTACATTTCTCCATTGCAAAACTTACTACACAGCAATAGTAATCAAGAGAGGGTGGTACTCACACAAGACAAACAGATCAATGAAATAGAATTGACGACCCAGTATCTACAAGCAATTAATTTTCTACGGGTACCAAAATAATTAAATAGGGAAAGAATAATCTTTCTTTTCAACAAGAAGTACTGCAACAATTGGATAGTGGCATGAAGTTGAACCTTTGCCCCACATCACACATAAAAATTAACTTACAAATGGATCATAGACTAACATGCAAGATCTAAAACTAAAACCCTCACAGAAGAAAATACAAGAATAAATCTTCATGACCTTGAGTTAGCCAAAGTCTTCTTTAAAAAGGCACCAAGTGCATTAGAAACAAAAGAAAAAATAAATGAGACTTTGTCAAAATTAAAAACTTCTGCTTCAATGGATAACATCAAGAGAACAAAAGACAACCCACAGAATAGGTGAAAATATTTGTATCATTATTATCTAATAAAGGACTTGTATCTATGACATGTAAGGAACATTTACAACTCAATTAGAAAAAGACAAACAGCCCTATTAAAAGCAGTCAAAGGATATGAATAGACATTCCTCCCAAGAACAGAAACAAATGGCCAATCATCACATATAGACACCCTGGACTTTACAGCCACCGAGGAGATGCAAATCAAAACCAGAAGGGGTTATCACTTTACACCTCAGATGACAATAATCAAAAACTTCCAAATACAAACCGTTGGCAAGAATATGAAGTGCCACTGCGCCTTCTCATGATTCTGCCGTGAGAAGTTACAGTTGCACCAATGGTGCAGCTGGCAGTTCCTCAAAAGAAAGAGCTCACACATGACTCAGCAACTGTACTCCCAGACACACACCCAAGAAGGGTGAGAACATAAATCTACACAAAAACTTACACACATAGTGCCAGAAATGGAAACAACCCCAAATGAATAAACAAATGTGATAATATATGTACACACACACACACAATGAAGTATTATTTAGCCATTCTTCAGAAAAAGGAATGAAATACTGATACATGCTACAGTATGGATGAGCCTTGAAAAGATCATATATTAAATTTCCATTTTTACAAATGTCCAGAATAGTGAAATCTATAGAGACAGAAAAATTAGTGGTTGCTTAGGGCTGAGGGGCTGGGAGGAAGGAAGCAGTGTCTGCTAATGGCTAAGGGATTTCTTCATGCCGTTATGAAGGTGTTCTAAGGTGACTGTACACTTGTGTGAAGCTATTTAAAAAACACTGAACTGGCTTGGCACCTATGGCTCAACGGGCTAAGGCGCCAGCCACGTACACTGAGCTGGCAGGTTCAAATCCAGCCCGGGCCCGCCAAACAACAATGACAGCTGCAACCAAAAAATGGCCGGGCGTTGTGGCAGGCGCCTGTAGTCCCAGCTACTTGGGAGGCAGAGGCAAGAGACTCGCTTGAGCCCAGGAATTGGAGGTTGCTGTGAGCTGTGATGCCACGG
>CAUYRH010032450.1:0-18609 GCA_963574655.1 Perodicticus potto | reverse complement strand
GGTGAAGGGATGGTCATCTATATTCCAGGCAAATGGAAAACAGAAAAAAGCAGGTGTTGCAATCTTATTTGCAGATACAATAGGCTTTAAACCAACCAAAGTAAAGAAGGATAAAGACAGACATTTCATATTTGTTAAAGGTAATACTCAATATGATGAGATTTCAATTATTAATATTTATGCACCCAACCAGAATGTGCCTCAATGTATAAGAAAAACTCTAATAGACGTGAGTAACTTGATTTCTTCCAGCTCTATAGTAGTTGGAGATTTTAATACTCCTTTACCAGTGTTGGATAGATCCTCCAATAAGAAGCTAAGTAAAGAAATTTTAGATTTAAACTTAACCTTTCAACAACTGGATTTAACAGACATCTACAGAACGTTTCATCCTAATAAAATTGAATACACATTCTTCTCATCAGCCCATGGAACATATTCCAAAATCAATCACATCTTAGGTCACAAGTCTAACCTCAACAAATTTAAAAGAATAGAAATTATTCCTTGCATCTTCTCCAACTATCATGGAATAAAAGTTAAACTCAATAACAATAGGAATCTGCATACTTATATGAAAACATGGAAGCTAATAACCTTATGCTGAAGGATACATGGGTCATAGACAAGATTAAGAAGGAAATTACCAAATTTTTGGAACAAAATGACAATGAAGACATGAATTATCAGAACCTCTGGGATACTGGAAAGGCAGTCCTAGGGTGAAATTTATAGCACTGCAAGCCTTCCTCAAGAAAACAGAAAGGGAGGATGTTAACAACTTAATGGGACATCCTAAGCAACTGGAGAAGGAAGAACATTCCAACCCCAAGCCAAGAAGAAGAAAAGAAATAACCAAAATTAGAGCAGAAATAAATGAAATTGAAAAAAAAAGAATTATACAACAGATCAACAAATCGAAAAGTTGGTTTTTTGAAAAGGTCAATAAAATGGATAAAACTTTGGCTAACCGAGCCAGGAAAAAGAGTAAAATCTCTAATTTCATCAATCAGAAATGGTATAGATGAAATAACAACAGACCCCTCAGAAATTCAAAAGATCCTTAATGAATATTACAAGAAACTTTACTCTCACAAATATGAAAATCTGAAGGAAATCGACCAATACTTGGAAGCACACCACCTACCAAGACTTAGGCAGAAC
Organism: Perodicticus potto; assembly: GCA_963574655.1. NCBI lineage: Eukaryota > Metazoa > Chordata > Mammalia > Primates > Lorisidae > Perodicticus > Perodicticus potto. The sequence goes on along the minus strand of CAUYRH010032450.1, from coordinate 17,445 downwards.
ATGGTGGAAACGTTGAACAGGCCTATATCAAGTTCTGAAATAGCATCAACTATAAAAAAATCTCCCTAAAGAAAAGCCCGGGACCAGATGGCTTCACGTCAGAATTCTACCAACCTTTAAAGAAGAACTAGTACCTATATTACTGAACTGCTTCCAAAATATAGAAAAAGAAGGAATACTACCCAACACATTCTATGAAGCAAACATCACCTTGATCCCTAAACCAGGGAGAGACCCAACAAGAAAACTATAGACCAATATCACTAATGAATACTGATGCAAAAATATTTAACAAGTTATTAACAAACAGAATCCAACAACACATCAAACAAATTATACACCATGACCAAGTGGGCTTTATCCCAGGGTCTCAAAGCTGGTTCAATATACATAAATCTATAAATGTAATTCAGCACATAAACAAATTAAAAAATAAAGACCATGTGATTCTCTCAATTGATGCAGAAAAAGCTTTTGACAATATCCAGCATTCCTTCATGATCAGAACACTTTAAAAATTTGGTATAGAAGGGACATTTCTTAAACTAATAGAGCCCAACTACAGCAAACACACCCAATATCATATTGAATGGAGTTAAATTGAAAACCTTTCCACTTAGATCAGGAACCAGGCAAGTTTGCCCATTGTCTTCTCTGCTCTTCAACATCGTGATGGAAGTTTTCACCATTGCAATTAGAGAAAAAAAGGCAATCAAGGGTATCCACATATGGTCAGAAGAGATCAAACTTTCACTCTTCCCAGATGATATGATTGTATATCTGGAAAACACCAGGGATTCTACTACAAAACTTTTAGAAGTGATCAAGGAATACAGTAGTGTCTCAGGTTTCAAAATCAACACCCATAAATCTGTAGCCTTTATATATACCAACAATAGCCAAACCAAAAAAACAGTCCCGGACTCTATTCCTTTCACAATAGTGCCAAAGAAGATGAAATATTTGGGAGTTTACCTAACAAAGGATGTGAAAGATCTCTATAAAGAGAACCATGAAACTTTAAGAAAGGAAATAGCTGAAAATGTTAACAAATGAAAAAATATACCATGCTCATGGCTGGGAAGAATCAACATTGTTAAAATGTCTATACTACCCAAAGCAATATATAATTTTAATGTAATTCCTATTAAAGCTCCATTGTCATATTTTAAAGATCTTGAAAAAATAATACTTCATTTTATATGGAATCAGAAAAAACCTCGAATAGCCAAGACATTACTCAGAAATAAAAACAAAGCAGGAGGAATCGTGCTACCAGACCTGAGACTCTACTATAAATCGATAGTGATCAAAACAGCATGGTACTGGCACAAAAACAGAGAGGTAGATGTTTGGAACAGAATAGAGAACCAAGAGATGAATCCAGCTACTTACTGCTACTTGATCTTTGACAAGCCAATTAAAAACATTCAGTGGGGAAAAGACTCTCTATTTAACAAATGGTGCTGGGTGAACAGGCTGGCAACCTGTAAGAGGCTGAAACTGTACCCACACCTCTTACCATTAACTAAGATAGACTCTCACTGGATTAAAGACTTAAACTTAAGACATGAAACTATAAAAATTCTAGAAGAAACTGCAGGGAAAACTCTTGAAGAAATCGGCGTGGGTGAATATTTTATGAGGAGGACTCCCCAGGCAATTGAAGCAGTATCAAAGATACACTACTGGGACCTGATCAAATTAAAAAGCTTCTGTACAGCCAAGAACATGGTAAGTTTAGCAAGCAATTTTAGATTGCACACAAACTTTATGGCCAGTCAATATAACTACAGGGAGTCCCTGAGTTACAAACATCTGACTGATAACAACTCATACTCACCAATGGAGGCTGTTGGAGGTAAGAGGTAAATGCACTTGTTCTAACTTAACATCACAAATTCAACTTAACAACAAACCTATAGACCTGTCTTTTGTTTGCAACCCAGGACTGCCTACATGCATTGGCTTTGTACATTACATAACACGTTTGTAATTTCTTAATGGTCTTTATTTTTATAAGTACTCATCTCAGATGCGATCACTGTGGCATCCGTCCTTTATTCTGTACAATGTAGAAGACCTCGGATATGGTCCTTGTTTTCTCCAAAGGCAAGAGTATCTCAACTTTCTAACTAAAATATTTCTCCAAGTACAAGGATTTGAAAAGTTGTGCATTCTCTGCCCAGGAATTTAATTCCTCCTTCGTTGAGTTATTTAAATAGTAATTTTTAAATGTCTTAATGATTGTTAAAGATCTTAATAATAAATAATAAATTTCAATTGATAAAAATACGCATTGATGCCTTTTTTATTTTAACTTAATGAACAGGAAAAATGCAATATTAGAAAAAAATGCTTATTATTATGTAATCAAATGCTAACTTTTCTGAATAGTTGTCATAATACCCTTCCAAATTATTCTGCAAGCATTTGTTATTGAACTATGTCATGTTTATTTTAGGTCTTAGATTAAATAAATTAGTAAACAAACATAAGCTTGCTGTCACGAAACTCTGCTCTTATTCTGATGTCAAAGGATTAATTTAATACTATAATTTGGAGAAAAATAGTAGTAGGTTTTTTGTTATCTTTTTTTCATTTGTGCTAAAAACTGTGTGGAACCATAAAAGAATATTTTGCTAAGATCACATTAACTAGTAATTAATAAATTCAAGTGACAGAATTGAGCAGCCTGTATTACATTTTTCATTTAAAAAGAATTTGGAGCAGAATCATTATAAAAATACATGGATCACCTAGGAAAAAGAAAAACATTGCAGTATTTCCTTTGTTGAAAATGTTTTGGACAGAGTAAAAGTGGAGAAAAATTCTTTCTTATGATTTCCTTTCTCAGCTGTTTTACAGCAGGACTTTCTTCAATACCCACAGAGAGATCTCAAAAGGGATTTGTTTTGATGCCCGACATCAGCTAGCACACATATAGCTTTGCCATGTTAATACGTAATTAATTTATTTGCTAAATGTCAAGAAAAAACATAGAAGTAGCTTCTATATATTTTAAGCTTTTATGAATTCTAAAGCATTTTAAGAAAATGCACCTGGCAAATTATGCATCTCTACTAGAAGGTCTCTTCATGCTCTAGTTATTTGGATTATGAGGGGCAACACTTCACCGTAAGAGCTTCTAATTTGGTCAAATGGAAATACAGTGTAATAAAAAAGATAAGTCCATATGCCATGACTTGGCAGCAGCTGTTCCACTTCATTCTATGGAATAAGGCAGGAATAGGAACTGGAGCACCTTGATGAATATTTAGGTGCTAAGAGACAGCAGGATGGTTCTACAAAAACAAAAATCATTATGGTAATATTATTAAATCTAATGGAAGAGTGACTAGATACTACTTCCAGATGTTACAAGTTGCTAAAAATTGAAAAACTTCAATTAGTCTAATAGTGTTGTGTATAAGTGTATATTAAAGCAACTTCAACTTCCTTATTTTACGAATTATCCAGGTGTCCCAAAACATTACACATACAATCTTAGCAAGGGCGTTTTAATGTAGCTTCAGTCAATAATTTTCTTTAGAGCTCATACAGACTATAGTAAGGGTCTTTACCATGCAATGTTTTGCATACCAAATGAAAGGAGGTGCTCCAGGAAGTATAGGAAATTATGTATTGTGCTTTTTATAATGCAACAGCTTTTTCTATAGTTGTAACACAATTTGCCTCTACTTAACGGTACCTATAAAGCTACGTTAGTGGTTAAGGCCACAAAATTTCAAGATTCCAGAAGTCAAATTCAAATTTTACCATTGACTTGTGGTATGGCTTTGAGGGAATAACTTAAACATTCTATGCCAACATTTAATCATAAGCTTTTGATATGATGGGACATTTATCATGCTAACTACCCATAACCACAATTACTACACTGTGAATAGTCAACAAATATTAGCTAGAATACTTTTAACTCTAAGGTACATGGATGAATAAGAATTAACAGGATTATATTGTAGCGAGGTTTTATGAAAGGAAATTATGAGGATCTTTAATGTCAGTCAGTCATAGGATGTTGGGTTTTTTATAAGTAATCATAGAACAGTTTAGACTAGGCAAATGTTATGATGCATCCTGATTTTAGAAAAGAAAATTCAGTCAATCAATAAAAAAAAACAACTTTGGATCAAAATAATTAGAGGCTGATAACTAGAAGTCAGGAATTTGATTGCTTGAGTATCAAAATAATAAGCTTAAGGGGCAGTAAGGACTTGCTTTAGAAATAGAAGAGATGGAATAAAAAGGCAGATTCGAAGTTTCTCGTTCACCAGAAAAAACAGAATTTTAAGAACAGAAGTAAATAAAAGAGACAAAAGCGAGGAATTTATTTTTTAATAATTAGAAGATCAGTAGCATATTAACACAGTAAGGGAGCCCTAAAAACAGTGGACTAGTCCATATGTAGTGACTCATGCATCTAATCCTAGCGCTTTGGGAAGCTGCAGTAGAAAGATTGCTTAAGGCCAGGAGTTCAAGAGCCACCTGCACAGCACAGTCAGGCTACTTCTCTTAAAAAAAAAAGAAAAGAAAAAAAAAAAAAAAAAGGAGGGCAGCACTTATGGCTCAGTGGGTAAGGCGCCGGTCCCATATACCAAGGGTGGTAGGTTCAAACCCAGCCCCAGCCAAAATGCAACAAAAAAATAGCTGGGCATTGTGGCGGGCGCCTGTAGTCCCAGCTACTTGGGAGGCTGAGGCAAGAGAATCGCCTAAGCCAAGGAGTTGGAGGTTGCTGTGAGCTGTGACACCACAGCACTCTACCGAGGGTTAATAAGTGAATCTCTGTCTCAAAAAAAAAAAAAAAGAAAGAAAATTAGCAAGGTATGGTGGTGAGTGCCTGTATTCCCAACTACAGGGGAGGCTGAGGCAGGAAGACTGCTCAAGTCCAGGAGTTGTAGATTACAGTAAGCTATGAGCACACCACTGTATTCTTGTCTAAGTGACATAATAAGACCCTATTTCAAAATACATACATAAATAACTGAACTATATAAAAAGAAATCAAATAAAAATATATGTAAATTATTGCTTCCTACCAGTGCCTTGGTCATATGTCACCTAAAGGTTGTCCAAATGCATATTAGAGACTTAAAAATAGAAATGAGAAAGAGGAAAAAAGGGGAAAGAAGCAAATTAAGAAATGTGCACAATAAAGTTAGACACTTTAAAAGGTTAAAGTGAAGAAGAATGATGTTGCATATTGCAAGGGTACATGTCAAATCTATTAAGTGTAAAGTATAAATGTCTTAACATAATAATTAAGTAACGGACGTGAAGGTTATGTTAACCATTTTGATGTAAGATTTCCAAATTGTATATAAAATCAGCACATTGTACCCCATAAATGCATTAATGTATAGCTATGAGTTAATTAAAAAAAACACAAAGAAAAAAATAAATAGAATAAAACAAAGATTTGAGACCCTTGAAAGTGCTTTCAGTTGTTTGATACAATGTTTGACAATAACAAAAAGGGAGGACGTTCTGAGGCAGAAAAGTTTGTATTTATTTTTTAAAGCATCATTTTTTTAATAATTAAAGTAAATAGAAAAACTGGAAAAAATAGTATCAAGGTGGTTGGCTTCCAATGTGAAGAAAGACAAAAATACAGATGAAATTTGGAAAAGAACAGTGATATAGACGGATGTTGGCACAAGGGAGGCATTGATGCTTCAAAGTGGCTTTTTAAAAATTTCTAATCTAGGGAATTTATACCACAAATACTTTCAAATAGGATTTGCATTAACCCATCAAAAAGAAAAATCAGACACTATAGGTATATTAAATTAAAATGTACGCTAAAGCAAATGGAAGATAAGGATTTCTTGGAAGGTATTAGACCAGAAACCTAGAATAAATTCAGCACAAAGCTTTCTTCTAATATTTCTACAATGTAAGGTAAGAAGAAAATACATTACATTATAAAATGCTTATTGTCTAGTGAAAGGGCATTCCAATTTTTCAAGGGAAAATATTTATGAGTATTAATATCTCAGAGAAATTATCACATTAGTTGTTCCGTAAAGGACACTGAACAAGATAGTTTTAACAAAATTCAATATCATCATAATAAATAAAAATTCTATCGTAGTATTATTATGAAAATTAAAAGTTTCTCTTTCAGACGTAATAAGTATCCTATTGAGTCTATACAAAGAGCCAGATAATTGAAGTCATAACTGATCAACTCACGACTGACTGACTACTGGAATAATTGATTCTCAAACTTTTATTTTATTTTCATGACGCTTTGTTTTTGATAGAAGAAAGAGTTCTGTGTGCCTTCCTTAGAAAATTAGAGGAAAAGGACAAGACAGCAAAACATTACTTAGTTGGGTCCTACAGACTCATGTCTAGGCCGCGAGGGGAAATTTGTTGTAGTAGAGTTTCAATAGCTATTTTTACAATTTAATAGCAAAATATGGTTGTGAAGACAAGCAGATTACCTGCTGAGTTAGCATAGTATGAAGCAGGTGTTTTCCTCATTTATCTGTATGTAAACTCTTCCACATCTGCTCCAATGTATCAGTAGACACACTAACTTACTGAGCAGCTTCAAAGAAGTTACTGTGACGTAGCAGACTTTATGATGTAGTCAATGTCTGAAAGACACAGCAAACCGTGAGGATGCCCAGCAGAGAAATGAGAGTATTCAGAAGGACGGGACATGTTTTTGATAAAATGAGTGGTGCATTCTCCAAAAAATAAATGAATAAATAAATAAATAAATGGGGAAAAGGGGGTTTATATGGAACACATACTGGGGCTTTTGATTTGGTCCGTATGGCAAAAACATAGATGAACTTTATTATCAAAATGTTAAATGCAAGAAGTCAGAGTCAGGGAGTATATACTGTGAATGTCATTTACATAATGTTACAATTCAAGCAAATGCAATTTGTGCTGATAGAATGAAAAGAGTATTGACCTTGGTTAGAGGCCACTGAGCGCAAAGACACGTGAGGCAAACTTCAGAAGTGATAGATTATTTTCTATTTCTTGATCTGGCTACAAGAGTTCTTTATGCAAACACTATTTGGACTACTTTATTAAGAGAAATGTAAGTCATAATGAAATAATTATTAAAATCAGAGTAAAGTTCTTCATTAAAGTGAATTTATAATAATTTGTTATCAAAAATTCACACATACCAGTGTCAAATTAGGCCTTAGAACTATCTGGCAATTCCTTTTACTTCTCATTTATTCTTCAGCTCTTCTTAGGAGATGATTTTATCTCAGACTTACTTTCTCAAATTCTAGCCCCAAATGTCCTTCTCATCGACCTTCTGGCAAGAGGCCTTTCTTTTTATTTTCCTGAGGGTAAATAAAAGGAGCAACTAGAGAATGTCTTCACATGCATCCACTATCTTATCTACCAACATAACATCATTTATACCCACACCCAGAATGCATGCAAACACCCATTCATTCATGTATTTATTCATACCATTGAATAAATATGCCTCAGGATGGGATTGTGTCTGGAATTGTTTTGTATGTTGGGTACCACAGCAACATACAAAACTGTGGGGATGGGAATTGATATTGTAGAATTTATATCCTTTCTGGAGGACACATAAAAATCAACAAAACAAGTATCATATCATTTTTTTTTCATTTTCATATCTAATACACAGCATGATGACCATAGCTAAAAACTGAGAGAGTAGAATGGTGGTTATCAGGGGCTTATGGTGGGTACAGAGTATTGGGAGAATGTTGGACAAAGGATTTAAACTTTCAGTTACTTTGGTGAAGTAAGTTCAACAGGTTTGTTATCCAACATGGTGACTATAGTTAATAACAATGTATTATATTTTAACTATTACTAACAAAGTAGATTTTTTGTATCTCACTTAAAAAATTGGTTAAGTACAAGAGTTAATACATATATTAATTATCTCAGTTGAGTCATTGCACAAAGTGTACATATTTCAAAAGATGTACAAGGTAAATACATGAAATTTGTGTCTATCAAATAAAAAAAATGTTTATTTCTGTATTTTCTGCTGGAGCATTTATTTTAGTAAATATACTTATGTATAACGTCCAAGTATTATGGCAAAATATTTTTCAGAAAAATAAAAGCAAACAGTATTTCCATCAAAAACAAATTGGGAGTATTTCATGAAGACAAAAATACCAGCATGGAGGTGGACAAGGGACAAAGGAGCATGACATTACTAGATCTAGACTTGTACGTAATGCATTACCACCTTGAAGGTTCCAAACCCTGACAGAAATGAAATATTTGTAAATAATATTAAAACATCTGAGGGCGGCGCCTGTGGCTCAGAGAAGTAGGGTGCTGGCCCCATATTCCAGAGGTGGTCGATTCAAACCCAGCCCCAACCAAAAACTGCAACAAAACAAAACAAAACATCTGAATAGAACACGCAGTTTTCAGGTATCCTGTTATGAGAGATAGGGAATGCTGTTACTAACCTTGGAATTAAATATGCATGAGTCTAATATGTAAAGAGATAGATGTATACAATTTTCAAGCATTCATGAAAAATTAAAAGTAAAATAAAACTAAAGGAAGAAGAAAAAAAGGAGAAGGGCAAAATTTGGGACAAGTAAAAAAAAATGGAAGTGATAAAATAAATACCCGGATTTCAAAATTATAATAACTGTAATTTGGTTAAATGTTCCAGGTTTAAAACGCTGTAACACTGGGCTTTTAAAAAATGTACTTGTATACTGTTTGTAAGAGGCATGTATAAAACGCGAAGATAGTTTGAAATGGTGAAAAATATATTCTAGGGAATTATTGGCCAAAATACTCTAACATAATTTTACTATTGTAGAACTTTACAATAGAATTTCGTCAGGTACATACAGTCACTTGATGCACATGGACTGTATACTGAGTCTTAGATACAGTCACGAGTAGTACTTCTATCGCTGTGATCATACAAACCTCACTCTCTGATAAAAATACAGTAATATTTAAAACTTAAAATAAAAACCCATATTTTAAAACAAAAAAAGATCTTATATTTTTCCTTGGACAAAGAAGCAATAATAAAGGATATTTGAAATAGTCAATAAATTTATGGAATGGGTAACTCAATACCATCAACATGTTAGTTCTGTTTAGATTAATCTTTAGAATCATTTATATTTCCTAAAAAGATAACAAAGTGGAATGGAAAAGAATAAAACAGGAAGATGAAATATCAAATGTAGTAAAACATGAAAAAGGAGAAGGTAGAAATGAAGGAGTAGATGCATGTTAAAGTGGGGGCGGAAGAAGAGGGGGTAAAGAGGAGAAGGAAGGAGGGAGAAAGGAAGGAAAAAAGAAATGAAGAAAGGGAGGGAGGATATGGAACAAAGGAAAATAAAATAGAGGAAATAAAAGAGAAAGAAAGAAAAGAGCAGAAATATACTAGAGACTGAATGTTTGTGTTCCTCCTGAAATGTACTTGTTGCAAACAATCTCCCAAGATGTTGGTATTGGAGGTAGCACCATTGGGAGGGGATTCGGTTATGAGGACAGATACAGTCTTAATGAATGAGATGAGACCCCAAAGAACTCATTCTGCCAGGTAAGGATACGTTGAGAAGACTGTATAACCCAGGAGGTGAGCCCTCACCTGATCCTGAATCTCCAGCATCTTGGTCTTGGACTTTTAAATCTCCAGAACCATGAGAAATAAATCTCTTTTGTTTATAAGCTGCTAAGTCGTAATTTGCTTAGTGCTCAAATGGACTAAGAAGTATAAATAGTAAACTTGTTTTATTACACATGAAAACAACATAAAGCTAGGTAACTAAATATGACAAATATGGGGGTAAGTTATTAAAAACTGACCAATAAGAATACCAGGCTTAAAATATTTCATTCTATGTGAAGACTTGATTTTGATATCAGTAGAAATAATTAAAATATTCTCTTTTCAGCATCAGGCAAAATATTCACTTTTCAACAAATGCTTCTGTATGAGTTAAGTAATTCAATTAAGAAAAAAAGGCGAACACTTAATTCAAACCATGTGAAAATCAAATTTCAGTGAATTAAAATACAGAAAGCAATCATAAAACATGTTAAATAAAATATAAAAGAATACATATATATATTTGTGTGTGTGCATATATATATATATATATATATATATACATACATATAATTCCTTCCTTCTTTTCCACATATATACACATCACAGTTTATTCATCCATTTTTGTGGATTTGGAGAACATCCTATTAAGTAAAGTATCACAAGAATAGAAAAGCAAGCATCCAATGTACTCAATACTAATAGGAAACTAGTATATGAACAACTCAATTAAATTCAAAGGGGGGGGTTGATAAGCTCTCACCTAAAAGGTGCAATGTGGGGGTACATGGCACACATCCTGGATTAAGCACTCAACTTCAAGTTGGACTTTAGCTAACAGATGCAAACAATGTAACCTAATCATTTGTACTTATATATTAATCTGGAATTTAAAAAACAATTAGCAGAGAGAATAAATAGCTATCTAAAAATTAAAAAAAAAAAATAGGGTCGGCACACATAGCACAGTGGTTATGGCACTAGCCACATACATTGATGGTGGCGGGTTCGAACCGGGGCCAGCTAAAGCAATGACAACTGCAACAAAAAAAAAGCCTGGCATTGTGGCGAGTGCCTGTAGTCCCAGCTACTTGGGAGGCTGAGGCAAGAGAATTGTTTAAGCCCAGTAGTTTAAGGGAGCTGTGAGCTGTGACTCCACAGCACTCGACCAAGAGTGACATAGTAAGACACTCTCTCTCAAAAAAAATAAATAAAAAGATTAATAAGCTAACATTTTAAAAGTTCTTAAATGAAACTAAAAATGTTCAAACCATGCTATATTAAACTATATCCAAACTGTCAAAAATTCCTATTGTCAATTTCTTCAAAATATGACCACTATTAAACTCATCTTACCACTATATTATTATCCCCTGCTCATAGCTACCATTATCTCTTCCTTGGCTGTAGTAATAGTCTATTTCATAGAAATTTGTCTCTTTCTCTTGCAGACTGGAAGTGCATACCTTTGTAGTAAATCTTTGGCAATATGAACAAGGGCAAACATCAGTTGCTTTGATATTTACTGTGGAAATATATGTGCCCTAGTTGACCAACTTAAAAAAGTTATATAAAAGAGACATAAAGTACAATATTTTATTTAATTCACTATATGTTGAGATTGTTTATTGTAGTAATGTATTTGCTAGCTAATGTAAAGGTGACTATTAGATGCAAATATTAAAAAATTATTAGTACTTTTCAAAAACGCAAATTTGGAACTACTTGGCTTAAATTAGTAGTGAAAAATACACTTTTCAAAAGCATATTTGGTAACTTTTTTTCCTCTAAATACTCTCATATCATCTGAAGCTATTTGGTGCACATCCAAGAATTTTTCTCCTACTGAGAACCCTCAGTCATATACTTCCAGTATATAGTAGTTTTAAAGTGTAGTGTTTAAATAGTGATGTCAAATTTATAAAATTCCTAAAGGAGAAAATGTGCTTTGATCTAAGAAAAATACTTACACATTTTTTCTTTGTCTAACAAATAATAATAACCACCAACCTAAATAGCAATGAAGTCAATTCCTTTCCCTTCTAATAATATACCAATTGCTTCATAGAAAGTTGACATTTTAAAAATTATTTCACTATGAGTGTCAGTTTATAAGAGACAGAATGTGCAACATTTTATGCTATTATTAAACTCGAAGAACATACATAAATCATTTAAAATCATTTAATCTAAATGGGGATTTAAAATCATTTAATCTAAAAAGTATTCATTTGTCATGTAAAATATGCAGAGAAATAGATAAGTGGAAATAGTTTCATATACTAAATCAACCCCCTGAGGCCCTTTAGAATTTTTCAGGTTTTATTAAAGAATTCATTAATTGCCTACTAACTCTAATAACAGGCTACTTAATGATCCTTCAGGATGTAAATTATTAGTGAATTTTCTCCTAGTTTTATTTCTCCCTATTGTACTCTTAAGCTTACCTGGTTGATTTTTGTAATGCAATCATACTATTAATCTTTAAATAAATGAAACCTTTTAATCAATAAGAGCCTTTGAGAGTTCTTTATCTCTCTTTTACAGAATGGTCAAAATTGCATTAAAGCTCAGTTAATAATATCATTGCCCCTCTGTATTTGCATATAGGTTTAACATCAAATTTAGTATGGGTAGCCACACAATCTAAGTGCTGTGTTGACGTTAAGTGGCTCAAGTGGTGTTTTGATTATTTACAGATATTTTATTGGCAGAGCATGCCAACAAGCAAGTTTCTGACATCAAACTTCTGAATACAGACAAAATGTTAATTGTTAGGTAAGATAAAGGAAAGAACTAAGTCCTCTGTTGGTCACTGTCTCTCACTAAACAAATATTGATCTGTGTGCATAGATAGAGATAATATCCTATACAAACACCAATATCTTTATGACAATGTCAAAATAATCCAGTTATCAGATTAAATGAGGGATTTTAACACTTGTCATTTCATTAGTAACTAAAATTATTGTCCTTGGCTTTTTTATGTTTTTTAGAAAACTTATTATTTCATTTTATATCATGCTGAACTACATTTCTTTGATATTTACTTTATTTTTATTGTCCAGGAGTCTTTATTTTTATTGTCCATAGTCTTCTCTGCTGATAAAGTCCCCATTTATCAGCCATGAATTTATAGCTTTCAAATTTTGTTACTGGGAGAGAGAGGAACCGAGCTTATCATCCCTTTCTGTTGAATCAGCCAATAACTGAATATTGTCATCAGTTCTTTCCTGAGAGAATTGGTACCCAAGTCAGTAACAAATCATAGGGATTTAGGTTGTGGTAGTGTTTGTGGCATGGAGGAGGGTGCCATCCGAGCAGTTCATTCTTCCTTCTCAACTGCTCCTGTGAAATGTCTAAATAAGTGAAAAGCCATATCACCGTAAGTTCCCAGAAATGTCTTTTTCCTCCTACCTACACAAAGACTTGCAGAACACTTACTCCTTGATGCTTCGTGCTAGCATTCTCTATGTCCTGTATTCAAAGTGACTTTGTAATCACTTTGCACTTTGATCTTGAAATGAGGTCCCAATTTTTTTATACTCAAATTTTGCATAGAAAATATGACTTCTTTACTCTCTATAGATAAATTATATCAACCTCTCTATTTCCTCTATAGTTGAGATTTTAGAGTAATTCAGTCACTTTCTATTAAAACAATCTCTTCCAAGCTCATCACATTTAGGCTAATTCTTGGTCTCATAATGCCCTCGTCTTCTGATGTTTCTCTTCTCAATAGTTTCTGGTTTGTTTTGATATGTGTTGTTTCCCAAGACAGCTTGCTGGAGACATAGGTGGCTAACTCTTCCCAGAGGGAAAAATCAAACTTACTGGTGAACGTTCACAGTTCCAGTGGAGTGTTAAGGGGAGAGTTATGGAAACAAATACGGATATATGTGGTTATGTAGAATGGTATGATAGACATGGTAGACTCAAAAACGCTGAGGTGGGGGGAAGATGAAAAGTTACCTGTTAGGTACAATGTACACTATTCATGCGAAAGGTACACTAAAAACCCACACATCAGGCCAGACACAGTGGCTCATGCCTGTAATCCTGGACTGCAGGAGGCTGAGGAGGATGATTGCTCAGGAGTTGGAGACCAGCCTGAGTAAGAGCAAGACCCTGTCTCTAAAAAATAGCCGGACATTGTGACAAGCACCTATAGTTCCAGCTACTTGGGAGGCTCAGGCATAAGCCCAGGAGTTTGAGGTTGCTGTGAGCTATGGCATCACAGCATTCTACTGAAGGTGACAAAGTGAAACTGTCTCAAAAAAAAAAAAGGGGGCCATATATCACCACCATACAATATATCCATGTAACAAAACTCCGTTTGTATAACCTAAACCTACTGAAATTAAAAAACAAAAAGAAAATATGTTAACTGGAGAAAAATAATTCTGCAAAACTCTGAAGCCACTGGCAAAACTTCTCTCCTTATCTTGAAAAGGGCTTCCTGATCTAAATCCTCGGTCTCTTTGAAAATGATTGCCATTACCACCGAGATCTAATGAGAGGCTCCCTTTGCCTCTTATAACTATGTGATTTGTTTTTGTGAAGAAGGTTGATTGTTACACACTTCCCACAGTTGTTTTAAGTACGTCCTCATTTCTGGATTAATACATTCAGCTATTTCAAAATATGCTGTTTGCAAATTAAATCTTAAAATGTCAAATATTTGGTTTGGCTCATTGATTAGTATTCAGCAGTAACTGAAATGAGATAAAATGCATAAAACTAATGCATAAACTAGTATACTTTAGGAGCTCAATAAATGTCAATTAAAAGAGCTGAAAGGAAAAGGAGAACACTGTATTCTTAAAAGGCCACAAGAAGCCAATGAACAGGGAATATAATTCTTGATATTTGACATTTCACTTGAGTACGGACATACATGTAAATAAATATCTTGCCCGAAAAACAAATATCTTCTGGGTATATGGGGTGGAAGGAGAGGCACTTCCTGATTCATGGTAATTAGAAAGACGTGTGTTTTAATTAAACTAAAATCTTACTAGTCTTTCCTGGGCCTTTTAAAATCTATCGAGGGTGAAGTTGTGCTCTGTGTGTGTGAGTGGGGTGGGTTGGTGGGTTGCTTTGGGTTCTGTCTAGCCATTTAGTTGCCTTTAGCAGTTGAATTGGTGCTGCAAACTGTTCTCAAACTTTATGTACATCTTCTCCTGGCTTCAGTATCCAAGCAGAAGTTGGGACATTCAAACTTCTGCATTGCCTGACAGGGTCTGAGTTTGTGTGTCTGTGTCTGACTGCGTTTCTTCCATAGATGCATCCATATCTCCTGTCCCACTCACCTCATCTATCTCTAACCTGAGTGAAGAAAGATATAGGAAAGCAAATTCCATGGTCAAGGCACCACTGACTGAAAATGCATTCCCTGTAAACCACGAATACATCCTGTGATCCCAGCAGATTTTGCTTTAGATATGGGTCTCACTGAGAAACGAAGAACTAATAATTACAAAGCCATAAATGCATCAACTTAATATAGAAAAAGACTATCCTCAGTCCATTAACGTATTCTTTTTATGTTTCGTCTCCAGGTAAATTTCAAACTAAAATAGAAATTATGAAAAAGTATCAAAGTTTACAAAGATCAATATTATATAGGAATATGCAGCAGCTTCTTCTTTCCATGGGGAATTCACTCCACAGCTTCAAGTGGTTTCTGAAACCATCATGAACAGAACCAAATCCTGCCTTTAACAGTAGAACCTCCATAGTTGACCACCTGCCTATATTGGTCTCCTCCTAAAGTTAGGTCTAAGTTTAATAGACCAGACACGTGTCACATGTACTTATCAGTAAAGGAGATCCAGTTCCTTATGTTCACCACCTCCGTATGTTGACCAGTTTTTTATAGTTCCTTAGGCGGTCAACTTACAGAGGTTCTATTGTACTCTCAGCACAGAATTTATATAGCTATGTATTTTCATTCATTGGAAAAATACATGGAATATGTGGTTGAAGTTTTAGGCTCCCTAAAATTAAAGACAAATTAGCACTGCATTGTGTATGTTGTCCAACTTCCCCGAGTGATCAATTGAAATGTTTTCCTTTTTAAAAACCACAACTGACTATACACCCTTTTCCTAAGATAGAGGAAAAAACCCTGGTCTTATATTTATCCTTGCCAACTTTGCTAATAAAATTGAAAGTAGCCAGTGTGCTACTTTCAAGCAATAAAAAATGCCATGCATCTTAACTATGACAGAATTCAAAATGGGTAAAAACAATGGTTTCAGTGTTGCTCTTACATCTGATACCAAAAACAGTAACATGTTACTGTGTTAAAGTTTGCAGCCTTGTCCATCTTACCCTTTCAGGAAAGTTGTGGATACAAATCTGTCACTCGTTTTGACACAGCCCTGAGAACAAGCCTATCCCATAGAACAATGCCAACCTAATGCAATCAGAACTTCCAATCTCCCAGCCATCACATATCCTTTTTTAATTTTCTTAAGCTCTGCCAGGAAGTTTTTCCTCTGAGAACAATGTTCAAACTTTTCATTATAGAGCTCGAAACCACTTAAATTCACAGCATTTTAGATACTCGCATTTAAACTTAACTCAAAAGATTAGAGTTAAATTCATATGGGAAGCTGTGAATCTTGTGATAAAATTATAATTTTTTTTTTTTTCCGTCTTGAAAATGAAATGTTCACGGGTGGAGATCCTTGGTTTTGTATCAAGTTTGATTTAATATCTCATTTCTTTGGGGATGTTGTGCTTTAGTAGGATGTCGTGAATAACTGAGGAGAAGCTAAATACAGTGCTTACTTCCTTCTGGTTCATTGTGGAGAGGGAAAAATGTGAGTGAGTGTGTGTGCGTGCATACACTATTCTACAAAAATGATTTGCCCGTAACACTATTAAGAGTTTCGAAACAGGATTTGTTATCCATTTTGAGATAACTTGAAGGTATACAGGGACAATGTTTGCATTGACAAAGGGACAATGTTGAGCTATACATACTTTCTAACAAAAACTGTACCAAACTGATGTTTGATATATTTCTGCCTGCTCTGAGAATCCTAACTGGAGTTGATTTTTAGGAAGCTATCATTAAATCTTCATTTTATGGTTATCCAACATTGCAAATGAAATATAAGAAACTCTATTTCCTCAATGAATAGCCCAGGCAGTTTTTTTGCCTATGTTCCAGAGCAAGTTAAAGCAAGAGTCAGCACTTTTCCTATAAAAGATCAACTAGTAAGTATTTTTAACCTTTATGAGTCTGATAATCTCTTTCCTTCTACTCAACTTTGCCATCGTAACATGAAAGCAGGAACGTGATAAGGCTTTATGCATAGCATAGAAGACAAGAGAGATTTGGCCTATGGGTCTAGTTTGTCAGCCTTTGTCTTACGATATGTAAATATAAAATGCCAGCAAAGTTTAAGGTGCCAAATATAAATATTCTTCATTAGGAAGACACTAAAGCAGAAGTGTCCCATCTTTTGGCTTCTTTGGGCCACACAGAAGGAGAATTGTCTCGGGCCATACATTTCATACACAAATACTAACAAAAGTGGATAAACAAAAACCAAACCAAACAAACAAACAAGAAACAAGGGCTCTGCATAAGTTGCATGATATCCGCCACCACGGATAAATAAAAAGTCCTCACATACTGGTCCACATTTTACAGGGACCCATTCAGAGAGTCTTTTAAAATTTCTGAGACGGTCCCAAGTTTGTGATCACTAATATAGAAAATATACATATCTAAGTAATGAAACGTCTTTTAAAAATATTTTTATTAAAAAGATAAAAGAAAAGTTGGCAACATCAAGCTAATGGGATATTGACATTGTATTTAAGAAATTAATACATCAGTA
>CAUYRH010032449.1:0-64750 GCA_963574655.1 Perodicticus potto | reverse complement strand
TATGATAAAAGGATTTTTTTCCTTCTGGGTAGATGCCTAGTAATGGGATTGCAGGATCAAATGGGAGGTCTAGCTTGAGTTCTTTGAGAGTTCTCCATACTTTTTTCCAAAAAGGTTGTATCAGTTTGCAGTCCCACCAGCAGTGTAAAAGTGTTCCCTTCTCTCACATCCACACCAGCATCTGCAGTTTTGAGATTTTGTGATGTAGGACATTCTCACTAGAGTTAGATGGTATCTCAGGGTGGTTTTGATTTGCATTTCTGTAATAATTAGGGATGTTGAGCATTTTTTCATATGTTTGTTAGCCATTCGTCTATCTTCTTTAGAGAAGGTTCTGACAGTCAGTGAAGCCTTTTGGGCAGAGTTGAGCTAAATGGAAGACTCTTGCGTCCTTATGTGTGTTAGGGAAGAGGTGGTCCCTGGGATTCTAGAACCTAGACAAAGCATGGAAGGAGGAGTCCAAAGCCTTGGGCTTGAACTCTAGCTCCGCCAGTCACTCCTGCTGGGCAAGCCAACTTGGGCCACCTCTCTGATCTTGGGTCTTGTTTTGCAAAAGCCAATGCTGTTGCTCCTCCCACTTCACAAAGTTTTGGGAGTTGAATAAAATGACAGAGCACACGAAAGCAGCTGGAGAAATATAAAGTGCTCTGTGAATGATAATTTGTATTGTTGCATTCCCCAAATAAAATCCAGAAGTTTCCTTATCATGAAAAGGAAGGCTGTCAAGATTATCAGAGAGGGAAATGAACATTATGTAGCCCAAACTAGAATGGTCTCTCATTTGATAAATTCAGCGCATTTTAGACTTCTATGTTGCAGAAAATAAAGGTTTCAGCAGGTGATTCATTCATTAAGCGTTTATCAAGCACCTCCTATGTGTCCTGGAATAAAAAGGTAGATGTGATAAGATTCTGGAAATAAAGAGCACAGTGTCTAGAAGGAGGTTGACAGGTAAACATAAAAGGACTCTAAAATGCTGTAGGATTGGGGAAAGGTTGGTGGCCTCAGGTAGAAGCAAGAAAGTGGTCAGTTCTGCCTTGTTAGTCAGAGATGCTTCAGAACAGGGGAAGAACCTGATTATCCTTCCCAACCTTACACAATCTAAAAATATTTATTTAGTGCATATCTTGTGCCTGGCATTGTGTATCAGAAGGAAAGCCGCCAATTCAATAGGTAGACAGAGCCCCCGCCTTCAAGGACCTTATCCATGTGTTCTAGAAGGAGATGCAGAAACACAAACAAACACAGAAAGAAAAGAATTTCAGGGGGTGACAAGAACCAAGGACAGAGTAAAATAAAATAATGAATGAGGGAGAAAGATTGAGAGGGATAGGAAAGAGAGTAGCCACATTTCCAAATCAGAAACAGGTAGACTTTGGGTGGAGCCTGTGGCTCAGCGAGTAGGGCGCTAGCCCCATATGTTGAGGGTGGTGGGTTCAAAACTGGCCCCAGCCAAACTGCAACAAAAAATAGCCAGGCGTTGTGGTGGGCGCCTATTGTCCCAGCTACTTGGGAGGCTGAGGCAAGAGAATCACCTAAGCCCAAGAGCTGGAGGTTGCTGTGAGCTGTGATGCCATGGCACTGTACTGAGGGCCACAAAGTGAGACTCTGTCTCTAAAAAACAAACAAACAAAAGAAACAGCTAGACTTCGTCTTAATAATATGCTTCATTTAAGCTAATACAGTTGACCCTTAAACAATGTTACGGGTGCCAACCCCTTGTGCAGTTGAAAATCTGGCTAAAACTTTTGACTCCTCTCAAACTTAGCTCCTCCGTCAGGACTTCTGCTTACTGTTCCCCAGAAACCTTAATGACAACATAAACAATTAATGTGCATTTTGTATGTTGTATGTGTTATATACTGTATATTGTATTCATACAATAAACTAGAAGAAAAGAACGTTATGAAGAAAATCAGAAGGAAGGGAAAATATATTTACTATTCATTAAGCGGAAGGGAGTCATTGAGAAGTGGCTGCCCTTGTCTTCACATTGAGCAGGCTGAGGAGGAGAAAGAAGAGCCAAGGTCGGTCTTGTCCTCTCCGAGCTGGCTCAGGGGGAAGCAAATCCATGCAAAAGTGGACTCATGCTGTTCAAACCTGTTTTGTAGGAGGACAAAGTGTATATCTGAAATATTGTTATTTCAACATGTAACTAATGTAATAAATATTAATGAGACATTTTATCTTCTTTTTGTATACTCAACCTTTGAGATCCAATGTGTATTCAACACCCAGAACACATCTCAATGTGTCCTGCCCACATTGCAAGGGCTCAATGGCCACAGTGGGTAGTGGCCACTAGACCCAATGACACGCTCTAGACTTCTCTATTAATCTTCTCCTGGCATTGCATGGGTGTCTTGGGCCTATTCTTAAACCCCATAAAGGGGATTTTTCAATTGAAATGTAATCTGCAAATGTCAATATTACCAGCAATATGCGCTCATTAATTCCTGTAAGAAATGTCCCAGCGTTGACACACTGAGCATGCTGGGAAGGGCTGAGTCACCATGTTACAAGCCATTCCTCACGACGTGGTCACTAGGGCAGGACTGGGATGGACTAGCCTTTGGAATTGGTCCTGAGGAGCCAGCTGCAGTGACAGTGACTGGCTAGTATTGCTTTCTCTATAAAGACCCCTCCTGGGTTGAGATGGAAAAGAGGGAGCTCATTTTTGTCCTGTGTCTGTTCTCACCCTGGCAAAGGGGAAAATGAAAATGAACACTTTGAAATGCTAATTGTGTCATCTCTGCCAATGTTGGCTGCTTCCAGGGGAGCCTCATGCTCATTTGTCAAATGAAACTGTTTTAGGAAGTGATCCAGGTCATGAAAGTGTGGCCCAAAGGAGGCTGAGGCGGCCGTCCCCAACCCTCCAGCCTCCTGGCTCCATCTAAGCATCCCTCACAAAACCTCTTGAGTTTAGAAAATTTTGCCAGCAGAATGCCATGGAGGGTTGACAGCACTGGCTTTGAGGCAGAAAAATCCAAATTCAGAATACAACTTCGGCACATCCTTCCTGGGGCAACCTGTAGTTCTCACATCTCTGCTCCCTAGATCTGTGGTCAAGGTCAGACCTTACTGGGTTCCTGTGTACACATGTACCTGTGGCATGTGTGGGACCCACCGTGTCCAATCCAGTCGATACTCAGTACTTTTAGGCCATTTTTACTTGTGTTGTTGCCAGTAAAGAGGTATCTTGGTTATCTTGAGCTGCTACAATAAAATGAAATCTCATCACTAGTCATCTACCCAGAAGAAAACAACCATTATCCATAAGGACATTTGCACTAGAATGCTCATCGCAGCTCAATTCACAATCGCCAAGATGTGGAATCAACCCGAGTGCCCATCAACTCATGAGTGGATTAATAAACTGGTATATGTACACCATGGAATACTATTCAGTCACAAAAAATACGGAGACTTCACATCTTTTGTATTAACCTGGATGGAGTTGGAGAACATTCTACTTAGCAAAGTATCCCAAGAATAGAAAAGCAAGTATCCAATGTACTCAATACTACTATGAAACCAATAGATAAACAAATACACGCCCACACAAGGGAAAATCACAATTAAATTCAAATACGGGGCAGAGAGGTGTAAGGGAAGGGGAAAGGGGAGGGAGAGTGATTGCTAACCTCTTATCTAAGGTAC
This sequence comes from Perodicticus potto, assembly GCA_963574655.1. Taxonomy (NCBI): domain Eukaryota; kingdom Metazoa; phylum Chordata; class Mammalia; order Primates; family Lorisidae; genus Perodicticus; species Perodicticus potto. Next base: position 61,090 of record CAUYRH010032449.1, on the reverse strand, counting down.
ACAATGTAAGACAGTGGTTCTCAACCTTCCTAATGCTGCAGCCCTTTAATACAGTTCCTGTGGATCAAAACCCACAGGTTGAGAACTGCTAATGTAAGGTATACAGCATACCCTTGGGTAAAGGGCTCAACTACAACTTGAACTTTACCTAAGAAATGAAAACATTGTGACCTAATCATTTGTACCATTATATTAATATATGTAAGAAATATTTCATCTTAAAAAAATAAAAAAAATAAAATGCCATGGACTGGGTAGCTAATGTGTAGGCTCATAAAACAGTAGTAGAAGTGAAGCCCTCTGAAGCAAAAGTTGTTCTATGATCTTTTCTTATCTTCTCACCTCTCAGTCCCACTCTTTCTTGAGGCTAGCCATAGAAACTAGAATCTCTCTGACACAGGCAGGTCATAAAAGCCAGAATCCTCTTTCCCAAAACACATTCCTAAAACCTAAAACTATTCTATTATAAAAACTGGGCATAAAGAAAGTATCTGACTTACCTTGGGTGTAGGTCTTAAGACCTCCTCCACTAGAGAAACATTCCTGTCCCACCCCCAGAAGGAAGGAACACATGGTCAGTGAGGCCCAGAGGGATCTAGACAGATAGGGCTTCCTGGGTTTCCCTACTCAGTCTGTTAGCACCAGATCATACCTTTTTCTTTCCCAATCATATATCTACATGGCTTTCTATGCTTTGTTGAACCTAACTGTAAAAATGGACTTCTTGGGTCTTCATTCTGAAGGTTCCTGTTTACACAGGTTCAATACATTTGTATGCCTTTTCTTCTACTAATCACAGTGATTTTTCAGTAAACCAGTGGGAGCTAAGAGCTTTGGTCCCTATACTTCAAAACAAGAGCAATTTATTTCTCTAAGTGCAGAAGGCTAGAAGTTGAAGATCAGGGTGCCAGGATGGGCAGGTTCTGGTAAGAGCTTGCTTCCAAGTTGCAAACATAATTTCCTCATATAGAGGAAAGAGAGTTAGCTAGGTCTGACCTCTTCCTAGAAGGGCACTAATCCTGTTTGAGAGAGCTCCACCCTCATGACCTAATCACCTCCAAATACCCTCACATTGGAATTAGGGTTTCAACATAGAAATTCTGGTGGGGAACACAAGTATTTGGTTCATTGCAAGAGCAATTGTGTGGTTATCTGTGACACATACTCATTTCTGTCTCTTTTTTTTTCTTTTAAGTTAAAATTACCCTTAACTACAGAAAGAAGGAACTCTCTGACAAAATATCTCTTTCCTTTTACTTATTTAAGCCTGTATTAGACTGCTAGGGCCGCCATAACAAAATACCACAGACTGAGTGTCTTAAGCAACAGAAGTTCATTTTCTCATAGTTCTGGAAGCTGTAACTTCAAGATCAAGGTGTTTGCAGGGTTAGTTTCTCCTGAGGCCTCCATTCTTGGCTTGCAGGTGGCCACCCTAGATCACCTATTTCCTGTGTAGACACACACTATTCCAGGTATCTTCTCTCCCTTCTTATAAGGACACAGGTCTTATTGGAGTAGGGCCCTACCCTTATGACTTCATTTAACTTTATCACCACCTTAAAGGCCCTCTCTTCAAGTTCAGTCACATTGAGGGGTAGAGCTTCAACACAATGAATTTTGGTGGGGGTACAATTCAATCCATAACAAAGCCCAATCCCAAATCTCACATGAAAATTCAATTATGGGGATAGTGATGACAGATAATTAAAGAATACCATTCATTACAATCTTGGGTTATCATCGGGAAATTCTTCCAAAATCACTTATATAGTCTTTTTTCTGCCATCTTTGTGTTTTTATCATACCTATACTCCCCTATTCCCCCTATACTATAATTTATTTAGTATCTTACTAGAAATTGACTCCACATTTTACTTAAATAAATTTATTTTAAAAGGAAACTTGGATCACTGCCAAGAAACAAAAACTGCCTTGTTGTTTATAAGTAGAGCGATCATAAACTAAACCAAGGAATGAAAGAAATATTATTGAATTCTTCCTAGAGACTCTGTTATTTGACAAACACGGAGCACTTATTAAATGCCAGACACTATCTAACACATTATAAACATAAGCTTTGTATTCTTCATGACTTAGGGATAATCGGATAACCTTATTTTTCTTATTTTGCAGAGGAAGAAACTAAGGCCCAAGAGAGGTTAAATAAGTGCCCTAAGTCACACAGGTAGGAGTCTAGGCAATCTGAATCCACCAAGCTTAACCATTATATTTATGGAAAGGCTAATTTCTGCAGGCAAAAACTCCTGTCTCTTACTGTTCTGCATTCTCAGGATGAAACTTTTCTAAATCACATCAAATAAACTAAAAATGAATTTTTTGATTCCCAAAGAAAGTCTTAGAGTTTAGCTAAACTTAGTGCCCTGGCTTCAGGAGAACATTTCAACCCAGGATTTTCTGTCTAGAAAGCTCCGTGCACTTTCTCCAAGAAGTTTTGCTTGAGGAGGAAGCATTCAACTCCTCCTGAAGAAAGACCCAGGCAGGAGTGGATTTGCCAGGCCTTAGGGGTTGTTCCCAGGAGGGCTCCGTGGGGACCCTTCATCTTCAGGTGCCTTTTCCCATCAGGCTGAAGGAGATTGGAAAACAGATATGATTAGAAGTGGGGGCAGGGAGTTTCTCCCACAACACAGTCCCCTGGGGCACAGAAGCATAATCTGGTTGCTTCCCAGATAGCAGAAACAAATGGTGATTAAAGGTCCCTCTTGGAGGATCTCCATCTTGCAAAGCCCAGTTGAAGCCATTATCAGAATCATCTAGAGTGCATTCCTCTGGCCACAGCAGGCACCTGAAAGAACTTTCCTTCTAGAGAATGAATTTGGCACTAGATGGCTAATATTGTTGACTGTGGATTCTTGTATATATCTATAGATAATATACATATATATTTTAATTTTACATATATGTACTTTATCCTTTAACAGAGTGCCTGAGATTTTTCTTTCCTTTTTTTTTTTTTTTTTTGTAGAGACAGAGTCTCACTTTATCGCCATCCATAGAGTGTTGTGGAGTCACACAGCTCACAGCAACCTCCAGCTCCTGGGCTTAGGGGATTCTCTTGCCTCAGCCTCCCGAGTGGCTGGGACTACAGGCACCTGCCACAATACCCTGCTATTTTTTTGTTGCAGTTTGGCCAGGGCTGGGTTCAAACCACATCCTCGGTATATGGGGCTGGTGCCCTACCCACTGAGCCACAGGTGCTGCCCTGAATTTTTCTTATACATGTGTATTTGTATGTGTATATACAAAGGGTGCCAAAAAATGTATATACATTTTAGGAAAGGAAAAAAACTGCATTAAAATTATAATACTTAATATGTATCAATAACAAAATATAAATACAAGTCATGGTTCACTTCTGTGGTTACAAGAGATACTCAGAGTTGTTAACTTTAGGACCCAGACACTTCTGATTATGGTGAACTACTATCTGTGCATCGCTGACCAAAGGCCTCCTGGACCTTCCCTTGTGCATCTCAAATGTATCATGGGGATGAGCACAGTTGTGAGGCATTTTTTTGAGGTTCTGTTGCATATCACGCCTCCATTGTTGTTGTATTTCCACAACATTCTCTAATTTCCATTACTGTAGCCAGAAATTTTCTCTCTGCCTACTCCTTGGTCTCAAAGTTCAAGAATGAATCTGCGGACCACGTGAGCAAGTGGGGAGCCAGGGTGGGGAGCCCAAGTGGGTCTTCTATTTAGAGGTTTATGTACTGCTTTTCCTATACTGGGGGGTGGGGGTTGGTTGGGGAATGTGTGTCCAGAATAGGTCACAATTGGCAGGGGTCTGGGGGCAGAAAAGAGTTTTATTTTATTTTATTTTTTTTTTTTTTAGACAGAGTCTCACTATGTTGCCCTGGGTAGAGTGCGGTGACATCACAGCTCACAGCAACCTCCAACTCTTGGGCTCAAGCAATTCTCGTGCCTCAGCCTCCCAAGTTGCTGGGACTACAGGCGCCCAGCTACAGAAAACAATTTTAAAACTGGCAGGTCCTCTCAGTCCCTGCCCCAGGGGAGGCAGCAGTGGGTGTGCTCCCCACCTAGGGTGGTTCCTCCTGAAGATGAGATAGCAGTCAGGCTGCTTTGCTCATGACCTTGCTTGATCCCTGAGAATGAGGCCTGGAAAGGGCAGTTTGTGCCTAGAGATGGGGTCTGTGATGAGATTGATTTCTGAACTCGCCTAGGCCTAGAAAATAGGGGTCCTCATCCAGCCCTGAACTCGGGAACCCTGTATCAACACCACTTCTAAAGGGTCTTGTGCTCATCCCAGGATGACCGTGCTTCTCCCATTTTCTTTGTCTGTCCTGCCTGTCTCAGTGTAACGCTAACATTCATTTCATTAACACCATCTTTTAAGTGAAAGTCATATGACACATTGCTAATGTAATTCAATTCAAATTCAAAAAGTTATACATAGATAACACCTCTTAAAATGTGTATTTGTTTTTTTGGGGCACCCAGGGGAAGTATCAAACACTCTGATAAAAAATAAAACTCACAGTGCCACACTAAAGGAATTATTTCTGTGACCTGCATCATTGTGGCATTGTGAGTTTATTTTTACCAGAGTGCTTGGCACAATATATGCATATACCATAGATTATCATACGTATGATATAAATACAATATGCTGTAACAAATAATATACATTTAATCTTCCCTGGAATCATCACTATCCCAGGAGAAATGGAAAGATAAGGACTTTATTTCTTTCCTTCCTTCTTTGAACACAGCTGAGAACCCCAGGCAAGCTGTGGGACAGAAGTCCTACCAAGGGGAAGAAGAGCCCGGCCCCTCATTTGTCCCAGGATCCAGTATGACAAATGCCAGCTAAGGAGTGGCCACTCCTGGTTGTCTCCACCCAGTCCTCTGGAGACAGGGGGCCAAACTGGCCAGAGACCCCTGAGCCAAGTAACTCTTTCAAACCCCATGTTCCATTTTGCCACTTTGTCCCCAAGGGCCGCCTCCGAGGTCTGCCTGGCATTCGGAGGGCCCTTTGCACAGGCTCTGGCCCAGGAGTTCGCCTGTTGCTGCCAGCGGTGGGCCAGGGCCTGGCAGTTTCAGGTTTTAAAAGCAGTCCTGGGCAGAGCCTCTCAGCACCCCTCGAGCTCCCAGGGCCCTCAGGATTTCCAGGCACCAGAGAAAAGCCGGTTTGATTAAGCACGCAGAGGGTCGGGAGCTGGGGGTGGGGGGCTGTTTATATTTTCTCGCATCCCTTAGGGTGGGTGTTGGCGGGGTGGGGAGGAGGGGAGCGAGGCCCGGAGAAACTTCATTTATATGTTAATAGTTGCCAGCACCCGGGCTAAACTGACAGAACTATTTCATGGGAAACTGACAAATTTTGTCAGCCAGGCTGTGCCTCCACATCTCAATGGGGCAATAATCTTGATTAGCAAAACAATCGGGGGCCTCCGGTTCCCGCTCAGGTTACACCCGGCAGTCGTGGGGAAGGCTGGGGGGGCCTTGGAGCTTCCACCAGTTTTCAAAAGCCGCGGAGTTTAGGCAAATTCAGGGAAAGGCGGTGGTGGGGGGAGGGAGGCTGCGGACAAAAGGGGCTAATTTGATTGACCGAATCTTCATAGTCTTATAACAATCATTTACTTAGCAAGTAATTCCGCCAGAAACCAGTGGCACCGACAGGAAATTGGAGTGCAGTATGTTTTTGCCCCAGATGTGTGGGAATTTTAGGGGCCTCCACCTAACCCTTGCCAACCCTGGGGGGGATTTGCATCCCCATTACCCTCCTTGGGCCCTAATTACCACATGCAGAATAACTGGTTATCTAAAAATATGCACTCTCTCAACACCCACAAACAGAGTCACTGCAGGCCACTGCTGTTACCTTATCCTGACTCAGGACTGGCTTTCATTTTTATTATTAGTTCATTGTATTGCTAATTAAATCTGGAGTGAGATGAGGAACTGTCCCTTCTAGGAACTCAAGACAGCTTGGGAGAGCTCTGGTGGGTTTATTTTCAGAGCGACCAACTGGCTCTGTCTCTGTTTGTAAACATCCACTCAAGGAAGGGCGGCGGTTCCCCCGTGTGCCCAGATGCCAGGAGAATCCCTGGAAAGATGATGTCCCCACGCAAGCACTCACAGCTGCCACAGCCCTTGGGGAAGCCCCTTCCCTGTGAGACCATCCTGCTGCCACCCCTTGCGCCGGCCTGGTGGAAAAAGAGTCTTTCAATGCAAGGTGATGGATTGATTTATTTAAAGCTTGTTAAAATTTGAATAAGTTATAAACTCATAAGAAGTGATCAAAATAGTACAAGGAGGTTCTGCATACCCATCTCACAGCTCAGCGTTCCCTAGTGATGAGCTATTAGCGAACTACAGTGCATTTTCAGACCAGGAAATTTGTTGGAAGAATATAATTAGTAAGATGACAGACCTTACTCAGGTTTCATCTTTTTTTTTTTTGCATGCACTCATTTTTTTTTTTGTGCTTATTTTTGTGTATTATTCTATAACTCATTTTTAAATCTAATAAAGACACCAGTCCTGGGATTGTAGAGCTGGAAAGATTGTGGTAATCACTTAATTCACTACCCTCTTCAATCCTTGCTCCGCCCCCCACCCCCAATCACATCCGCACCCCCACCAATCTTGAGTTCCTTCCCAAGACAAACTGCCTTTAGGAAATCATCAAACCTCTACTTACACACTTCACCTGGCGGGAGGCTCATTATCTCTTGAGATGACTTTTCTTGTTTGAAAGTTCACAGGAAAGACTCAAAACTTTCCTGTTTCCAACGGTCCCTAGAAGGCTCAAATACTACCACATAGCTCTATATTAAGTCACTATGGCATAGAGGTTGTCAGTGTTGGCTGTACCTGAAGAGAGTCTAAATATCCCCGACTGAAGCCCGGGTCAGTTAGGTCAGACGGAACCCCAGACCTCGGTCTTGTTTGTAAAGCTTGTGGCTGATACACAGTTGAAGACTGCCTCATGCCTATCCTTCAAGAAATTAGAGACATTCCATCTCCCCCATAAGTAGAATGAAATACAGTGCATCCTGTTAAATTTGAAGTTCAGATAAAAGAACAAAAATAACTTTTTAGAATAAGTGTGTTTCAAATATTTCATAAGACATGCTAAAAAACATTTGTTGTTTATCTGAAATTCAAATTTGACTTACGGTAAGTGCCCCAGATTTTTATTTGCTGAATCTGAAAGCTCAGCACACAAATCTTTTCTTGTCCAGGCTAACCATTCTTATATTGGCATATGTGTTCCCCAAATCCGAGTCACGAGTCTGTTGCCCCCTGTAGTAATGAACTGGTGTTTCATATTTTCTTTCTTCCTTTCTTTTTTTTTCCAGACAGAGTCTCACTATGTTGTCCTTGGTAGAGTGCCGTGGCATCATAGCTCACATGCCCTCCAACTCTTGGGCTTAAGTGATTCTCTTGCCTCAGCCTCCCGAGTATCTGGGACTGCAAGCGCCTGCCACAAATCTTGGCTATTTTTTTTTTCCGCAGTTGTCGTTGTTTAGCTGGCTCAGGCTGGGTTCGAACCTGCCACCCTTGGTGCACGTGGCCAGTGCCATAACCACTGTGCTACAGGTGCTGAGCCTCATATTTTATTTTTGCGAGTGGATTCAGAACTAGTCCTCCTATCCTAGTTCCTTGTACTTAGACATTGATTTTGGGCTTGGACTTTTGTGCACAATATATTTCTTTGTACTCTTTTTTTTTTCTCTTTGGTTCTAGATCTTTCTATGTCTCAAATATGGGAGAGTAAAGTGTTGTTTGGACAACCTCAGATGTGAGTTAAGCATATGACTGCTTATTCTTTGTATAACCCTACACTGTAGTTTTCCTCTGATTCACATCATGGTAGGTATCCTAGCTACTCAAAGTGCAATTCTTGGGTAAGAAGCATTAGCATCATCTGGGAGGTTGTTAGTTTAGGGAAGGATACATTTTTCTTCTGTGCTGTTTGGTTTGGTTCCTCGGGGCCTGTGAATCCAGCTGACAACAGACAAGAGAAAAGTGTACACATTTTATTACATTATTGGGTGCAGCACAAATGCTGGGGAGAACTCAGTGATGAAGTAACTCAAAAGGATGGTTAGGATTTTAGCTACTATACACCTAACTTAGCAAGGGAAAGGGAGTGGGGAGAAAGGGCAGGTATGGAAAAGCAAGTGACTTTTTGGAAAGATAAATAGGCTTTTAGGAGAATACACAGAAGGTTAGACAGTCTCCTGACAATGTCTGTTTGAATGTGGTGCCAACTTTTCCTCTCTGAGAAGAGATTAGAGCTCCTGAGGAAGGGGATTTATTAAAATTGAGTTGTTTTGGGGGGTGCTCTGCATTTAGGCAGATAAGGGATTTCAGGAACTTAAATGCCTTCAGCTCAAAATGATTCCTATGCCTAAATTGCCTATTTGGGGGTGGCATATCTTGACTCCCTTCACTAGAAAGGCAGAATCACAGGCCCCACCCTAGATCCACTGAATTGGAACTGCATTTGAATGATATCCCCAGGTGATTCGCATTCGCATCAACTTTTGACAAGCACTGTCCTAACTACAGCTTCTGGAAATGCACTTTCTAACACAGCAGTTCTCAACCTATGGGTCACAACCCACAGGACCTGTTTCAAAGGGCTGCGGCATTAGCAAGGTTGAGAACCACTGTTCTAACACATAATAACTCATGTTATTTAAAGAGTCACTACCTGACTTAAACATAGAGGCTTTCATGTGGTCTATAGGCCCTGAGGGCATGTCTGACCTTGTGGAAGAGGTGGACATTCTCACTGTCCCTCATTCAGGGAGAAGAAGCAGAAAACTGGTGACTCAGTTCATTCCTGCTGCTATAGCAGGGTACCTTAGACTGGGTAATCTGTAAATAATAGAAACTTCTTATGCATAGTTCTGGAGGCCGGAAAGTCCAAGATCAAGGTACCAGCAGATTTGATGTATCTTTGATGTATCTGAGCTTTGTTGAAAGCTCTCTGTCAGCTTCCAAGATGGCTCCTGACTGCTGCAGCTTTCTGGAGGAAGCAAACACTGTATCCTTGCATGGAGGGGACAGAAGGACTGGGCAGCTTCTGAAGTCTCTTTCATTAGGACGTTATTCCCATACTTGAGAATGGAGTCTTCACACCTTAAACACTTCTTAAAATACCCCATGTCCTAATACCTTGGAACATAAGTTCCAACATGTGAAGTTTGGAAGGACTTATGTATCCAAACTATGATAACAGAGATACAGGAGAAAGACCTAGGGTGGGCAGGAGCAAGAACTCCAGTCCACCTTTGGCCTTGATCTTGTCAGCATGAACTGTTTTAGCGAGTTATGGCTGATGGTGCTTCCAGGGGATAAGGAGCTAAGAAGCACTGCCTACAGTGGGAGTTGCCAATCTGAATGAGCCAGGAAGTCTCATTCCATGGTTCTCTCTGTGTTGCTTTCTTCCATCTCATTTTAATGCTGTGAAGAAGTAAAGGAAGGTTTGTGCCCAGAGTTGAGGAACAATAGTGGGCAGTAGCAGCCCTTCCCAGGCCAGTGTGCAGGTTAGTCATACTCAAGGACAGCCACCAGAAAAACGGGATTCTCAGGTTTAAGAGTTTCAGCTGCAAAGTTTCATCTTTTATCTCCATGTAGAGACTTCCCTTTCATTTATTAACATTGAAAAATTCATTTTATTTTGTTATGGAAGGTGTAATTTCTGTAAGACTCTTGAAAACTTTCAATGTTAGCTCCTGGGAAATATAGAGTTGGAGTCATCTTTTATATTTCCCCAGAAGCTGTATTCAGTTATAAGATTTAGGAAGGTCCCCAAAGTATATTTGCATATAATTTGCATTTATATTCTCTACTCCCTTTAGCTTTAAGGTGGAAGAAATAGCACATCACTCTTTCCAAAACATATGCTTCATCTTTTTTAATTAGCAAAGGCCAGCATGCTTTGTTGTTTAATATTCGAGACCAAATATTTCAAATTTTAAAATATTACAAATCAGATTTATATGTGAATTCAACCAAAGTTTTCTTTTTCTTTGAGTCTATTTTTTATTTTATTGAATCTTAATGTATTAAAGCTAGAAGAGATCTTAGAAACCATTTAATTCAGAGGCTGAGTAAATGGTTTCATCTTTTAGTTCAAACTTGGTAGAATGAAGATTGTATTGAGAGGAATTTGAGGCTGTGTCTCAGCTTAGCAGAAGAGAAAGAAGGGTTGATTAGTGATGTCTGCACAGACAAACAATGTGGATGTGGCGGCCCTACACCAGGCACTGGCCAGTGCAGAGCTGGGCACAACACTTATTCTGCAGATGAGGAAACTGAGTATGAGAGTGATTTCAGATCTTACACAAAGTCATCAGCAAAACCAGGATGTTGATTTCTTGACTTCAACTCCAGTTCTTTTTCCATTATACAACTGTAGGCCTCTAAAAGCAACCCTAAGCAAAAAGAACAAAGCTGGAGGTGTAGCATTGCCTAACTTCAAATTGTACTACAAGTTGCAGTAATCAAGACATTGTAATACTGGAATTAAAATAAATACATAGATCAATGAAACAGAATAGAGAACCAAAAACTCAGACTCCACTACTATATAATGTAACAGAACTTGACTTGTGTCCCTTGAAGCTATTAAAATAAAAATAAAAAATAAAAAACAACTATAGGCCTCCAGTTTCCTGTTTGGGCATCTGCAATGATTCAACCTATATGTTAATTGCTAAAACCTGATTTTCTTTGACCTTACAGATACAAACTTATTTTACTCATTCAAATATAGGCAGGATATAATATTCAAATGTCAATATACTAAGTGCACATAGTAAGGATTCAAAACTTTTTGCATGGGTTAGAAAAAGGATGTTTGTATACATACTAATATCCCCAAATAAGTGGGTCTTGGTTTAATTTTCCATGAATACAGTTATAATCACAATTTAAAGGTGAACATTTAAGAATGAAAGATTTATAATTATTATGTTTAATATGCAAAAGGACACTCTAAATCTCAAAAAGCTCACTTGAAATTACATGCCACTAATCACAAAGAAAGGAGGACTAGATGAGGAAATAGCAACAAAACGGTACAAATCTATCTCCACTTCTAGGAAAACAGTCAGAAAACAGGTCCTAAGAGAAACAGATGAACAATGACTTGTTCATTCTTTTTTTTTTTTTTTTTTTTTTTTTTTAATTTAAAGAAACAAGCCACTGAGTGCTGCACAGAACTGAAGATTGGGTTGGAAAGAATGATCAAGATTAGTGATCTCTTGATTGATTATTTGTATTAGATATTTATTATTTAATGAATTAATTAGTCCTCTGAGAATGGAACTTCTTTTTAACAAAGCTGATTCTCCAAGGGCTGAAGGCTGAGTTGGAAGCTATGAGAGAAACCAAAATTATCCTTCCAACATCCTTATAGTATAAGAAAAGCTTTATCTCGGCACATGGTTGCCCAGCTGAAAGCTGTATTTCCCAGCTCTCCTTGCAGCAAGTTGTTGCCAGGAGACGATGTTCTGGCCTGAAGGAAATGAGCGGAAGTGACGCACGCAGCCGGTAGTTGGCAACCCGGAAGGGGAAGGGAGCATGCTCTCTCCACTTTCCCTTTCCTGGGTTCTCTGGCTGAAATGTGCGCGGAGCGGGAGGAACTAAGATGGCAGCTATCTCAACCATTGCGAAGGAAGACACATGCAGGGTCGGCACAAGAGTCCAGGGTCTGTGTCCCTGACACCACTGAGGTGCCATATCAGCCGCGGATCACCAAGAGGAATAAATTACTATCCTGTTTACGCCGTTGCATTTGGGAAGCTCTTACTGTCAGAAGCTGACCAGGTGCCGTTACAGCTGAGGAGCATTCAGGGCACCATCTTGGATGCCCGTCTTTTGCACCTTCTCTATATACTTCATAACCCACTCACACTCCCAGTAATTTGGGCTCATTGGACACTATGTGAGCCATATGTTCAAAATCTTTACTGACAGAAGAAATTGAGAGGTAGCCTCTCTATTGCCATTAATATATTCACTTTTCCTCCAGGTTGAAGCTTGCTAGTGATTTTCCATTGTACTTAGACTAAAGTCCAAATTGCTTACATGGCCTTGAAGATCAGGATTTTGCCCCTGCTTACCTTTTTTACATCATCCCTCCCACCTCCCTCTGACCCACTCTCTCTCTGCTCCAAGGCTGTGGCTGTCTCTGTTTCACAAGTGGGACTGGGCATTTCTTTCAATGTTCTTTTCTCTTTCCCTCCATCTTCCTGTGGATAGTTCTTATAATCAATGGCAGAGTTTAAATGTCAGCTCTTTCAAGAGAGCAAACCTATCCAAAGACCTTTCTAAATTCTTATCTGACATATCCTTTCACTTCTCTCCCCATCATTTTTACAATTTTTGCTACAGAGTTATCACCACCTGAAATCAACTGATTGACTTATTTGCTTCTTTTCTCTTTTTCCTATGAGAATGTCAGTTTCATGAGGGTATGGACCTAGTACTCCAGTGTCTGTGAGATTGCCAGGCATTTGGTAGGTTCTCAATAAATATTCATTGACTAATTACAGATGGTACCCTAATAGGGTATATACCATTGCTGTCCATGTTGGACAGACAAGGATACGGAACTCCTGGGAGGGACACAGGCTGTGTCAGAGCCTGGAGTGAGAGCTTTTTCTCAGTGTTCTGTCCTCTGTAGACACTGGACTCTTTTCTTCTAGGAATTAATCTAAATTCCCTCAGGTTATCCCTCAGTAGCTTGTCCGGATTACTGTCTGCACCAATGTCTATTAGTTACCAATGTGAACCCACTAAAAAGAGTTGAACATCATAACACTTTTATATACATATAAAAAGGCAGACAGCTGTGGCCGGCTTTTTTCTTCTGTGGCTTTTTTTGCATCTAAGTGTGGAAAAAAATGTTTTGAACTCTGCTCTTGGTCAGGCTTGATTACTGATGATGAATGACGAAGCACTTCTGATCTTATTTGGAGAGTTTTTTCCATAAAATATAAAGAGGGAAAAAAATAAAGATTTGAAACAAGTATATTGACAGAACTCAAAGAAAAGATAATAGAATTAGTCATGTTCCTGGCATCATCAGTTGGGGGTGGTAATGGGGGGGATTGCCCAGCCAGTTTTTGGTTATAGATTAATGATCCAAGGTACAAATAGTTCGGGACAAATTAGAGAAAACATAAACTACAATATTCAACAAACTGGAGTTCAAAGGTTTCTGGAATTTTCTAAATGTTCTAGGTCATACATTTTTTAAAAGTGATGACACAAAACAGAATTTTTGAACTTTGCAACACAAATAGCAAGTAGGTTTTTGCCTGGATCACATTAAAGAATTGTGCAACTATTATAAAAAACAGTGGGAGGGGAGGAGGAAGCCAAGAGGGAAGGTTAGAAAATGCCAACTGTCAAGTTGTTGAAAATGGAAGGATAATCTAAGGATTCTCCCGCAGAAAATGGGTTTTTAGTTTATATTTTGTGTCGCATAGTGGTTGTGGGCACAGCTTTGGGGTCACCGCAGAGCCTCACCTGGCTGTATTCTTACTGACTCGATGGTCTAGGACAAGTTTATAGAAATACAGGGTGGCCATAAAGTTCACGTGCAGTTTAAAATTGTGTGCGATTTAAAGTTGCACACGAACTTTATGGCCACCCTGTATTGTTTGTGCCCCGTATGTAACTCCTGATGGAGTCAAACTCTTCCCAAACCCACTTTTATTTCTCTAGTTCATTAAGTTCACATCCCACTTCTCCTTAAAAACCAGCTATGGCTTTGCACAAAGGTGAAGGACAGGGTTCGTGCTCTGGCCTGTCCCAGTCTGACAGTCTGTCCACTCCCCTCCTTATTCACTGCGCTCAGCACAGTGGAGGTCTCTGATCCCTTCAATATACCACATTTCCTGCCATCAGGTCTCTGTACTTGCTCTTCCTTCTGCTTAAAACTCTCTTTCTCCTTTCCAACTCATCTTTCTGATTCCAGTTGAATCATAAAGTCCTCAAGGAACAGCCTTTGATCATCGACACCTTTTTTTCTTCAGTTAAATTTTATGAAACACAAAGCAAATACAGAAATTTGAAGTTGCATTTCTGCAGCCACCATGAATTATGCTTTGGCAAAAGTTACTTTATACGTAGCCCCGAGAAACATTCCTATCGTGTAGTTATACCAGTTTTTCAAATCTTAAGAACAAGGACATAGCTCATACAAATTTATTAAAATAAGCCTCAAAATCAGAATTACATTGATAAATGAAGTCACGTATTGAAGAGTGTTAGTTTACATTCATTTGGGATATATTTATCACAGACTGAAAAAGAAGCAGCATAACATTTGCCAGTATTTTTCAAATCCATGTCCAGACACAAATTAGTTTGAAAGTTCTTGAAAATTAGTGATTAAGTAAGTGATTTGGGGTTTTTCCTCCACTATTTAACCATAACTGCAACAGCCTTTGAAGAAACACTACTAGTGAATTTTAGATAATAAAAAATATAACACCAGACTGTTGGCAGAGGAGACAATAAAATACAGGTTCAAAAATTCATAAACACAGCCAAGAACACAGTAAGTAAAGCAAGCAGGCAGCCCTCAGAAGGGGAGAAGATATTTGCAGGTTATGTCTCCGACAAAGGTTTAATAACCAGAATCCACAGAGAACTCAAACGTATTAGCAAGAAAAGAACAAGTGATCCCATCTCAGGGTGGGCAAGGGACCTGAAGAGAGACTTCTCTGAAGAAGACAGGTGCACGGCTACAGACACATGAAAAAAATGCTCATCATCCTTAATCATCAGAGAAATGCAAATCAAAACTACTTTGAGATATCATCTAACTCCAGTAAGATTAGCCCACATCACAAAATCCCAAAACCAGAGATGCTGGCGCGGTTGTGGAGAAAAGGGAACACTTCTACACTGCTGGTGGGAATGCACACTACTAGGTTCCTTTTGGAAAGATGTTTGGAGAACACTTAGGGATCTAAAAATAGACCTGCCATTTGGTCCTACAATTCCTCTACTAGGTATATATCCAGAAGACCAAAAATCACATTATAACAAAGATATTTGTACCAGAATGTTTATTGCAGCCCAATTCATAGTTGCTAAGTCAGGGAAGAAGCCCAGGTGCCCGTCGACCCATGAATGGTTTAATAAATTGTGGTACATGTATACCATGGATTATTATGCAGCCTTAAAAAGAGATGGAGACTTTACCTCTTTCATGTTTACATGGATGGAGCTGGAACATACACTTCTTAGCAAAGTATCTCAAGAATGGAAGAAAAAGTATCCAATGTATTCACCCCTACTATGAAACCAATTGGGTATATGAAAGTTATAACTTGCTGAGATATTTAAAAATCTCCACTCTATTTGTCAATTTGTCAAATTCTCCTCATAATTCTGCATTCTGTACCATAAGACAGTGAATTTTAGATAGACATTTCAGATCATTTCAACTGTAAGTGACCAGAAATTTAACTCAAATAAATGGGTTTAATCTGGGGGGGGAAAAAAAAAAAAAAAGAGAGAGAGAGAAACTGATAGGACCAAATAAGAAAGGTAGGATTCAGGTGCTGACACAGCATCATTGGAATTCTCTCTGTGTCCCTTTCTGTGCTCTGTCTCCTTTCTCCTCTTTCTCTGCTTTCCTGTGTTGTCATCAGCCAGGCTGTCCTGCTGTGACGCAGACACAGGGCACATTGTGATACGCCAGAAGAGACAGCACCCATAGGCTAGAGAGAGAGCATGTCTTCTCTAGTTTGAGAAAGGCCCCTGGAAGGTTCTCATTGATTCCTCTTAATGACATGACCTCTAAAGAGGGGGATGTTCTGATTGACAGGCCAAGTCCAGGTTACTGGACACCTGTGGATTTTTTTTTTTTAAGGCAAAGTCTCACTTTGTCACCCTGGATAGTGGGCGGTGGCATCACAGCAGCCTCATACTCTTGGGCTCAAGTGATCCTCCTGCCTCAGACACCTGTTAGCTGGGACTACAGGCACCTGCCACCATGCCTGCCTAGCTTTTCTCTTTTTAGTAGAGATGGGGTCTCCCACTTGCTCAGGCTGGTCTTGAACTCCTGAGCTCAAGCAATCCACCTGTTTCAGCCTCCCAGAGTGCTGGGATTACAGGCCTGAGCCACCACACCAGGTCCACACCTTTGGATCTTGAAGATGATGTTAGTTGCCCTGAACTCCATGGTCTGAGAAGAGTCAAGTGTGACTGTGCAAAAGAAAAGTTCGGGTTGTCAGCAAAGCAGAAGTGGGCACAGGTTAGTGAAAGTGGCAAGCATCCTCGACAGAAATTAACCAGTCAACAGAGGGTGTTACTCGCTCCCACTTTCTCACTCTAACCCCATTGTGAGAGTGAGGTGACATCTGCCTTTTCTCCTGTATGATAGGCGGTCAATGCAAATCATATTCCACAGCCATCTTCACATTAAATGACATTGGTTGGGGAGGTCTTGCTCAGAGTTGGAAGAAGGAGACAGGGGAGGCATTTAGGGGGAAAGAAGGGGAGTCACTCAATCCTCCATGTAGGCGAGATGGGAGGACTCATGTTCTTCTCACACATCTGAGCCCTCACAAAAGGTAAGACATACACTAGGAGAAGAAAAGTGTCCCCAGGCCCTCAAGCTTGGGGATCTCAGGAAATAAGCACATCGTGTAACTCACTGGTGTCAAGAAAAAGAAGAAAATCTCCAAGCATCATTTGGGAGTTGGCTTTGTCATTCATTAGCAATGTGAACTGAATAACTGCAGTAGGCACCGATGGACGGCTGAACCAATCCCTGTTCAACCCTCCCTTTTCTTAGGGACCTTCCAGTAATGGTCATTGGGGTCTTTGGTGGCAATGGGGTGAGGGAAGGAAGTTATGGCTAATGTGACAAAAAAAAAAAAAAAAGAAAAAGAAAAGAAAGAGGAAAAGTCACTGGTGGGGCTCCTGGAGGTGTCATAGCCGTCTTACGATAATACAGAAGGAAGCACATGGGCGTCCTTGTTTAAGATCAGAGAGGTTAGTCTGTGTGTTTGAGATTTTAGTATTTCCAAGCTGCTTAACTAGCTTTAAATACGTAGGTAATAGCTTCTAGGACTACGTATAATAAAACCGATGAACTACCTTCTGGCTTCTTGTCTATTTTCTCAAATTGATGGGAGCTCCCCTCCTCTTTTTTGAGTGCAGAGGGATTATTTAAAAAAATTCTTAGCTCCATCCAAATTCTCTTGTTTTGTAATACATTTTTTAAAAACTTATTACTGGCTCGGTGCCTGTGGCTCAATGGGCTAAGGCACCAACCACGTACACCTGAGCTGGAGGGTTCGAATCCAGCCCAGGCCCGCCAAACAACAATGACGGCTGCAACCAAAAAAT
This sequence comes from Perodicticus potto, assembly GCA_963574655.1. Classification (NCBI taxonomy): domain Eukaryota; kingdom Metazoa; phylum Chordata; class Mammalia; order Primates; family Lorisidae; genus Perodicticus; species Perodicticus potto. The sequence continues at coordinate 43,711 of CAUYRH010032449.1, read as the reverse complement.
GGCCGGGCATTGTGGAGGGCGCCTGTAGTCCCAGCTACTTGGAAGACGGAGGCAGGAGACTCACTTGAGCCCAGGAATTGGAGGTTGCTGTGAGCTGTGATGTCACGGCACTCTATCCAGGGTGACAGCTTGAGGCTCTGTCTCAAAAAAAAACAAAAAAAACAACTTATTACTGCTACCAAGTCTTTTCAAAACATTCTATGGTAATCTGAGAACTGTTTCCTATGAAAGTTTGTTAAATTTCTTGGAAGTTCATTTCATTTTGGAAATAGATGAATTATATTAAAATATATGCTATACGAGGAGATTGCACTTGCTGGTTTCCTTAGCAGTAATGTGATTCCAGTTATTGTATTTTCATGGATGGACAGATAGAAAATAAAGGAGATTTCTATTTTGAGTTGTAAAAATTGCATATTTGCTTGTTGTCCTTGGAGTGGTAAGTCTGTTTCTCAGTCTTGAAGGTAATTCATGAGAGCAATGAACAAAATCTGAGTGTGTTTAGTGTGGGTAGGTGCTCGTGGGCCTAGAAGACAGGAGAAGATTATGGCGAGGGACGAAGCCTTGATCTTCTGTGTTGAGTTTGTGAAACAGCAAGACTCTAACTTTAGCTTGAGGACATTTTGAAGCGGAAGTGTTTCATAGCTTGTATTAGCTGTTCTTATAGTTGAACAGAATGATAGAACATTAAAAGCAGAGGCATGATGTCTAAAATAGAAAAAAAAAACAACAGAATAACAGCAGTAAGGAATAATTAAAAAGTCTAGTCAAAAGTCTTCATTTTCTAGCAGCAGCCCTCAAGCCCAGAGAGAGAAAATGGCCTGCCCAAGGTCGCACAGGTAGTCAGTGATGGAGCCAGGAGTAATTTTTTGGTCTCTGAGATTTGCTGTTATTTAATCCCATCTTACTGGCTGTGATCAAAGGACATAGTTTCTCTCACACATGAAGAAATAACTTGACTTAAAAAAAAGTTGGCTAGGTGACTAATGGACTATGTCTACCATGAAGTGGGTATCCTTAGTCAACCGCCAAGGTCTGTTCATGCATGTGCTTTTATTTCTGTGTGACAAGACCTCATTTGAATGCACAAGTGAACACACAACCCCTGTGGAAAGATCATTAACTGAGCAATGGTGGGGCCCACAGGTGGTCAAACTACACGTTTGTGTGTGCTCTGCTGGAAATGATGGTGGTTATGAATGTGCTCTCTGCCCATGGTGGGGCTGTGTCCCAAACACACAACATCCCTCTCCTGGGGAGATTTTGAGTTCATAAAACAAAATCTAGATGTTCAGATCGGTCAATATCTGTGATCCTTTGATATGCGTTCACATGCATGTTTTTGTTGTGTCCTGGTGTGTATATATAATGGTCAAGAGATACATATACATATGTAATTCTTTATCAAGAATTTTGCAAAAACAAAAACAGGCAGACAGTCTTTTAACCCAGTTATGGCCTTCTGCATCACAGTTGGGTTGTGTAGCGCCTGGTCAACTGCATTGCAAACTACTGTTGATTCTGACATTTCCATATGAATGAAATCAAATTAAAATGAACACCACAGATGACTTTAAAGAAGAAAAGAAAATATTGAAAGAGAGGCTGGTGGACTTGGTGGAAAGAAGAGACAGCACTAATCCTACCTGAGGACTTGGGCCTCAAATTTTGTTTACTTTTGGTTTGTTTTTGTGCCATCTGAACGCCCCTCTGCAAGCTTCTCCTGGCAGAGCAAGGAGAGCCGTTCTCCCATTGGAAGGGTCACGAAGCCCTTCTGACTCACACCACCATCGAGCAGTATTGCTGCTGCAGGTAAGTTGAGCCCAAGCCACATGACTTTAGGATCTACTTTGAAATCAGAATGCAGGCTCAGAATTTCTCTCCAAATTCTGAAACTCAGAAAGGAGCAACGGTAACAGCGACGCTAAACAACTCAAAGCAAATGTCTCCAAGTTTTTTCTGCCCTGATTTTGCACCGATATCAAACTCTTAACCTTCTGAATGTACAAAGAGGTTTTTATTTTAAATCCAGGGAACAAATGACCTCTTCAAATTCATAATGAGGTATGCATTGAACGGAACACAGCCCAAGGTGAGTCATTCATTAATCATAAACAAAACAGGCCCTGATCAAGGACACATCAGCACACACTGTAAAAAGAGGCTGGTTACCCAATCCTTTTATTTAATATTAACTACATTATGTTTTTCATGTGAGTTCTGAGGTGATTTTCTCACTTTATTTGTAGCCAGCTCAGTGTGAATGGATAATTACTTCCCTTAATGCTATTTCCCCTGAAGGTTAACCCTGTTCAACAAGACGTGATCAAATCTGGCCTCTCATGGGGAGTTGGGTGGGGGCAGGGGGGGCACATCCACAGCTAAAGACTTCTAGCTGGAATCCTTCAAGCATAAAAACATCCGCCAACAGGAATATTTCAAATGACATGAATAATATTTGTGATTAATAACAGCTAACCAGAGAAGTACAATCGAAGAAATACATGATTAGCTTATTACAGATATCTGATATGCTAATTATCTTCAGAAATTTCGTTGCTGATGACTGTTTTGGCAGAAATTTGAGCAGGGAAAGAGGAAATTTAAACTTTTATATAAGTTGGTAACAAAGCATTGGGGCAATTGGACTTTAGAAGACCTGGGAATGGTATTTGGTATTTAATTCTGTCTGATGAGAAGGAAATTAAATAACAAGAATAGAAATCAGTGTGAAGTTTGAAACATGAGTCAACGAGAACTTGGCCGTCGACACCAGAAGCTCTTCCTTACCTTTCTTGACAAAAGCCTCCTGGCACTCAAATGAGCAGGTAACATGATGCGGTTTGGCAAGATTTGCCGGGGTGCCATGCTTGGGTGGGTGCCTATGACCGACATTCCTGAAGGATTTATTCCTCCTTCCCCATGGAGACCTCCGTGGTGCGGCTACTCTCCCATCTGCCCTGGCCTCACCCACTTCTCAACCAGATTCAACACTAGGTGTCAAGTGGGTGAAACCTGCTTAGCTGTGTGGTTGAACCATCCCACAGCCCTGTAACGTGTGGTAGGGGTCGGGGAGAAGGCCACACAGCTACTTCCTGGAGGAACCTGGAGTAAACCCCCTTGTTTTCCTGACCCCCAGATAGGGTTGGCAAGTTACCAAAGACCCCAGAAGGAAGACAGGATTCTGGCTGGAGAAGCCCAGCCTTCTGCTGTGGGAACAGAGGACTAGCAGCACCGGCCCATTTGCTTAACCTCAAGTGTTCGCAGTCTCACCTTCCAGAAGTTTACAAACATCAGAGACATTTTGATGTTGATGGTGAACAAAATAGATTAAAAATGTTCCTCAATTAGACTGTAAGTTTGGAGAGATGGGAGTCGCTAGCAGGGTATGTTCCCCATCTCCAGCTCTCCTTTGTGCCACGTAATTGCTGAAATGATACTTCTTTCTATTTCTCTCTCTCTACCAACCCCTAAAAAGGATCAGGGCATCTTTGCATTCTAGATTCCCGAAGAAAAGAAACGGGGTCACAGCAGGCAACTTCTCAGGGGTAGTAACCAAGACTACTCGTCACTTTCCGGGCTGGGTGTAAGTGATTTGTGGTTTGTGATGCTGTGTTTCAGAAAACCAGAGAATCTGAGTTAAGCAAAGGTCTGAGAAACCATGAGTTTGTCGTAGCAAACCAGGAATGAAAGCAGAGGACACCCCCATCCCACAACAACTCCAGCTCCTGAGGGCTAAGACTTGGGCCACTTCCTTTACTGCTCTACCCCCATTCTAGAACCGGCAACATCCAGATCACTTATTTATAGAAAGAACAACAGATTTGAATATTTTTGAGCACTTACTTTGTGCCAGACTGCTAGGCAACTAATAAGGAGACAAAGTCACAGCCCCCGATGAGTTCCAGTGACTCCAGACAGACGATAAAGTGGGGAACCCAGTGGACCAGCTTTCAGAGTGGGGTCCTGGGGCCGGGTGGTTGGATGTGTTCCTGAACTCTGCTATTTATTGGACGCGTGACCTTTGACGAGCTACTTACCCTCTCCAAGTTTCTGTTTTCCACTGCAGAAGGAGTAGCGTCATAACCCTTATGTATACAGAGGACCCCGTGAGGGCCAAGAACTCACAGATGAACAGACTCGGCACAGAGGGACAGCTAGAGACACTGACATCAGCTAAATGACTGCTTTCCTTGTTGCCCAAGCTGCAATTGCTGTTGCCTGCACAGCCTGTGTGCTGTAGGCAGCTGTGATTGAAAAGTTAATCAGCAGGCTGGGGTCTCTATCAGTAAAGAGGAGAGAGATTGATTTAAATACTTGATGAATTTCTTTTAAAGCCCTAAACCCCAAACACTTTAAAATGTAGAGATAGTGAATCAAGAGACAATGAAAGAGGAATTGTGGCAGGTTTTCATCTAAACAATAAGATTTTCGAGAAGAAAGTGATCTCAGGAGCGAGAATTCAGGCTTGGGGTGGAGCTTAAGAAAGAAGATGTCAAGAAAAGGATGCGAGAGTTGGGGAGGTGTTTGTGGGTGCAGGACAGATCTGAGCACTGGTGTACCCCCTGATGCCATGCCCCCTGCCCCCCAGACCCCTGCACCACCCCCAAGACATTCTAAGGGCTCAGAGGATGCACTTGAGCTACTCTTCTCCTTGGACTTGTTCATATAACAGTGAACAGCAAGGTGAACAGCAGCTCAGTATCCAGCAGCTGGGTTCCTGGAGGGGCGGTATTTGCAGGGGGTGTTGACAAATGGGTATTTCAGAGCCAGATGTATATTGAAATCATCATGTCCAACCTTTTAAGGACAAGCACGTCAGGTGCTAGAAAACAGACCAAGGAAATGTCTGATACGTTCTCAGGATGGCTGCTTCATCCTTCAGTCAACTGGTGGTAGAATAATAATAATTATTATAATAATTATAGTAATTGGGCGGCACCTGTGGCTCAAAGGAGTAGGGTGCCGGCCCCATATGCTGGAGGTGCGGGTTCAAACCCAGCACTAGCCAAAAAACTGCAAAAAAATTATAATACTTATTATTTATTAAATGCTCACTGTGGCAGCAGCCTATGCTTGCTACTTTTCGGGTAGTTCCTAATGTGCTCTTCCCAGTCACCTGTGAGGCCTGGTTGGGCTGCATTTCATTTTACAGATGAGGAAAGTGAGCTGCAGGAGGGGAGAGTAACTCCTCCAAGGTTATGCGGTTAGTAAAGTGTGGAGCTGGACTTGAAACGTTCCGCAGTGCTTGGAGACTGCTCCGGGATATTACAGACTTGCTCAGAAGCAAAACCGAGAGGACTAAACCAGTGTGGTGTAAATTCACGTGAAGTTCTTAGCCCAGCACCGACCACTGCGAGTCCTTCAGACACATCCTGAGCTCAAGTGATCCTCCTGCCTTGGCTTCCCAGAGTGCTGGGATTACCAGTGTGAGTCACCACCCCCGTCTGGGAATTCCACTTTTGACTGGAGCTGCTATTCTGTGAACAGGGTTCTGATGGTGCTGGAGAGGGTCAGTTTAGAAAAGGAATGATTAGCGGAAAGAAGAATCAGGGAAAGCAGCACTGATTGGGGATGGAGAGTCGTGCTGCGGGGATCTGCAAATAGGATGGTTGCAATACCAGCCCCCAGACCACCATTACCATAGGAGCCAGAACCAGGGCTGGGGAGGCATTGACTGGCTTGCAGGGGGTTACCCTGGGTGGGCTTGGCAGCCCCTGGGACCATCCTGTGATAAATGCAGTGTCCATCTCCAGGGCAGATGTCACGCAGTGTCATGCAGTCCATCAAACACTAATGCACCCCCCATATCACTACATTACAAAACCATCTTTTGAAGGATTCGTCACTTACCAAACAGGAAAGACACAGATGTCACAATGCAAGAAGCAGTACTCGGCAACGGGAAGGAACTCAGGGCTTGGGGTTTCAATTCAGGCACAGAAGATAAAACTGGAAAGGGCTCTTCGTCCAAACATCCCACACAGCCTGGCCTATGACCTGACTCACACATCAGAATGAAATGGAATAAATAGTCACATTAACAGTGTCCTCGACAGATCCATATCCAGCACATCTCTGTGTTAGGTGCTTTGTGTATAGCATGAATCTTCAAGACAGCCCATTGGATGGGGAATATTATTTCCATGTTAAGGATGAGGACATGGAACTTCAGAGTCAGCACCTTGCCCAAGGTCAACCAGCAAGGGAGAGATGACGCGGGGAGCTGGGAACCTTTCTTTCTGAACCTGGTCTGTGTGCCTCTGCATGCGCTGATTGGCTCTGTTGGGAGGCAGCTGTAACCCACAGTCTGTTTGTACAGAGAGGAATGAAGTTTGAGCAGCGATGAGAACTTATGCAGTGAATCTCTGCTTTCAGAGGACAACAGTTTTTCTTTTCCCTCCCAAGAGTACCTGCTCCTTTCCTGAGTTCAGCAGGCACATGGCCATCTGTGTAACATTCTGTTTCAAACTGTTAGGTACCAGAGAATTACAGTTTACCCACTGGGCACATTTAATTTTTCCAATGTGTTTTTATTTATTTCCCTCCTTCTGGGACCTTGTGTGGAGTATTATTTTTTCCAAACTAGGAACATTTTAAGTCATTAATCCAGCGCTACAGTATTCAGCTATTATTACTGATATTATTTCTTTTAACCAGAATGAAGTCAGCGGCATTAAAGAAGATTTTGAATAAAAAATGAACAGACAACATGATCAACCACTCTGACCTACCTGTATTCATTTCTTACACTTTATTTTGAACTTAACCAAAGACCCAGATTTTCATGTAGGCATTATAGACACATATAGTTTTGTGTATTTTCCATAGATTTATATGATTTTAATTTTTAAATAGCTAAACATAAATTCCATTATGTTACCTTTCCCGATTTCCCCAGTGATCCTCCATATCCGTGGATATTCAGGTCGGCTCTACTTTTCTGCTGCTGTGTCTCTAACGCCGCGATAAACACCGGTCACAAACACTTGTCTTCGATTTTCTAAACCAGTGGTTTATTTTCCCACCAATTTAAAGTGTCCTTCCTATCTAAGTTGAAAGAGATGGCAAAGGACACTTTAATTTGCTGACTTCAGCTATTTTTACCTATTCTTCGATTCTTTTCCCTAAGCCAGACCCCACTGGGCACCAAGATGGTGTGATTCCCAAGTCCCCGCAACTCTCCTCCCAGCCGTGGCGACTGGCAGTGACGAGCTGCACAAGACAGGACCCCCTGCTGGGCGCGTCATGCACACAGCTTGTCCCTGAAAGTGTCAACAGTGTGTATCTCAGCTGTGGCTGGGGCCAAGTGCTTACTCCACACCAGGCCCTGTGACAAGTGGCTTCTTGCACCAGCACTCAGCACAGCGTTCTGTACATAGCAGGCCCACGCTCAGTATTTGTTGAATATTTTCTGGAATACCGTCAGAAGTCATTCTAATGATTATAGTTCCATTTTAAAGATAAGAACACCAAGTACTCGAGCTGTTGAGTAACTTGTAAGGTTGCGTAGTTAGGAAGTGGCGAAGCTAATCAGGACCCACTTCTGCCTGATTCCAGAATCCATTAATTTTCTCTCTTTGAAAAAGATGGAAGCGCTTCAGCATGCTGCAGGCCGCAGGAAGCATCTCTGCTTATTTTCTTCTCTTTTATCTCACCTCATTCCTGGGAAACCTCACGAGATCTAAAATAACTCCAAATGACAGGATTTGTTCTATTTTTGTCCTTAGTCTTTAGAGAAAGGGAAGGGGAGGGGATAGGTAGCTTACATTTCCTGAAGTGTGTCACCCGTGTCCACAAGGCGAGCCCGGCACACTTGTGCTCATCTGACTAACACTTTGAAGATGCCTGGGCGAGGTGTGGGGCGGCCGGGCTACAGCAGATAGAGATCTCCTATCGAGGCAGAGCAGAATCTCCAGACCTGTACATGATAGCATTTTTGACGTCATGAATAATTTCTAGAATGTGACAAAATCCAGGGCCCCTATACAAATAGTAACTGCCGTTGAATGCTTTCCTTGTGCCAGGCGTTCTGTCACACGCTTTCCACACTTTATCTCCTTTAGTTTTCACAGCCCTCGTGTGAGGAAGGTATTGATTGTTGCTTCCTCTTCAGGGATCAGCTCCCACCCTTCTTAGTTAGTGGCCGAGCGTGGGGCTGAACCTGATCCTCTGTGATCCACAGCCATGGATGCAGAAACAGCTGTGATTGCTCCAAACCACGTGTGGGTGTGGATTATCCTCACCAGGAAATCCAAATCAGCACATCTCAGACTTTATTACTTTATTTTTTTGTTCTTGTTTTTTTGAGATAGGAGTCTCACTCTGTGGCCCCGGGCTAGAGTGCCATGACATTATAGCAAAAAGCAATCTCAAACTCCTGGCTGGACTCAAGGGATCCTCTTGCCTCAGCCACCAAGTAGCTGGGACTACAAGCATGTGCCACCACACATCGCTAATTTTTTCTATTTTTAGTAGAGAAGGGATCTCGATCTTGCTCCGGCTGGTCTTGAACTCCTGAGCTCAAGCATCGTACTCATCTTGGCCTCCCAAAGTGCTAGGATCACAGGTGTGAGCCACCATGCCCGACCTACACATCTCATACTTTAAAGTGTAAGTACATCACCCAGGGATTTTGCTTAAATGTCAGTTCTGATTCTGCAGGGCTGGGGTGAAACCCAAGATCCTGCTTTTCCACAAGCTCTCCCAGGTGAAGCCAATGCTGCTGGTTCATGGACCACACACTGAGTACCCAGGGCCTAGAACAGCAGCTTTCTTAAGCTTTTCTGGGTTGCAGCTTCAGCCAAGAATCTGGTAAGTTATGGACCTTTGCCCAGAAAACAGCAATTATCCACATACATCTCCTAAAATGCCCAGGTTAGCTCTCGAGCTCTCGCTAGACTAACCCATCAACCTTTGCCAAACAGATGGAGCTCACCTGTTTCAGCAGATTTCTCAGAAAGCAGAATTTCTAATGCCACGTTGGCTCACCCCATTCCATCCTCTCAGACCCTGGCAGTCCCGAATGCTTGTTGTGCCCACAGCAGGCCTGTCTTCTCAGAGTGCAAGTCTATTTCCTCTGCCATTACCCCAATGTGGAGCCCCCAAACCGCCCCTCGCTGAAGAGCCCTGGCCTCAAACCCAACCCACCCATTTTGCCTCATCTTAACAAATTCTTCATGTCCTGCATGGCGCCTTCTCATGCAGTAATGCCTCTCCCCACCCTCACCCCCCACTAACAATTCTCGACGTAAGGCATGTCCCGTGTGATACAGACATCAGAGAGGGATGTTACCTGAACACGCACACACCAAATAATACGAGAAGACACTTTTCTACAAGAACAGATAACCTTAAACATTAATAAGTGGAAAATCTGTGAAATCAAAGCATTTTTTTTTCTTTTTATATAATAGCCTTTCATTCTTTTTATGATTTTGTCTTTGAAAGCTTTTTCTGCAGATGACAGATGATATTGTTCTGCCATCCTGCTTCAGACAGAATTAAGGGAGGAAGGGGGAAAGAAACTATTGTAGAGCCTCTCTGCTCCGCAACACGATTTTTATAATTAATATATACAACTGAGCAGAGAAAGGTACGTTATAATGAAATGCAATTAAGAGGTGTTTGTTCTTTCTCCACACATGATGACTATAATTTCCTTGGCTATTTAGAAGCCAACCATTATCATTACATTTTGCACATATCTTTTCTACCTTTTTATTTTGCTCCTGAATTTGTTTATTTTTTCAATAAAAAACAAACATGGATTTAAAGCATTTGATATTCAGATAACATCATCTTTTTAATTATGGTCCTTGGTGATCGTTAAATCTCACACCTTTTACGGTATTTCTGCACTGGCGTGGCTTCCAATTTTTAATTAATGGACCTTTAAAAATAGCTCCAAATAAAACTGTAATTTCAATTTACAAAAAAGCTTGGGTTGGACGACAACATTATGTTTTCCTTCCATGTGGAAAGGAACCAGTCTGATTTTATGGTTATCTGTCATCCTGGACTTTAATTATAACTCTCCTGTACAAGCTGACATTTAGTCGTACATGCCGGCTGCCCTCTCTCTGGGCCCCCTGTTTTCTTTCTCTTTTGTCTTGATCTTCCCCAATTTAAACGGAAGAATAAGGGTTGGGAGGCTCTATCACTCACTTTTTGGGGGAGGTGATGTGTGTGTTCAGATCATGCCCCTCATTTTCCCTGGAAGTTTTCACAGCTGACATGGTTGGGACAGTCAAAATCAGCGTAGAGGACACAACTCCCTGGGAATTGCTGAGCTCAAGTGCTGAGAGAACCTCACCTTCGCCAGCAGAGTCCCACCAAGGGGGGAGTAGAGAACCATCATCTCACACGAGAGATGCTTCATACAAACGTGTGGCTTCAATGAAGCCAGGAGCTTTATTGTGATGAGCAGGAATAGACACAATTATAGGACAGGGCCCCTGTCACTATGTAGTCAGCCCTAACTTTTACTCAACATCTTTTCAGTATTCTGGGACTAAAGATTAAAGACGGTGGTGGCATGTACTCTTATTTACTAGATTTCATTTTGGGGGATTATTTAAAACGCACATTGCAGAGAATAGTTATTGCCTGGAAAGAGCTACGCTTATTATTTCAGAGCCATTAGGAAAAGGGCACTGCTGGTTAGTCCATGGATATAGTTTTACTCCCCCAGTCCCAGATATTCAGGAGACATAAGAAGAGCACGTACTGCAGTGAATGTTTCTTTTTATTCTTTATCTGCACAATTTTTTTTTCCTAAAATGGCAGTGTCAATAAAGATCTCAGATAGCTCTTCTCGGCTTATAAGTGGAGAAAAGTATACAGAAGACAAGATTTAAAGGAACAGATATAGTTGGACCCCAAAGAAGTTCACCTCCCCCAAGGACCCTGCTGTTGCCTGTTGAACTTGTCGAGACTCCTATGTACCAGGTAAGCACTAAGGGCTACGAAGATGAGCACAACAAGGATTTCTGCCTTTGACAAGCTTTTTGGGATTAACAGAGATGTCCAGAGTAGAAAGCTCTAGAAAAATAGTGGGAAAGACTTCTCAGTCCTGCCACCGCAGGATCCTAGGCCGTGAGCTTCCTGGGAGGGACCCATGCCTGCAAGCCTTCTTCTTGCTCCTGTGTTAATGCCGAGATGGTTTCTGCTCTGCTCTTGTTGATAATCAGTTCCATTCAGGAAACGAGTTGCTGTGAATCCCAGGGTGGGGGCGTCTTCAGGCTGCATTTCCTAACACCCCCTTATTCCCTGATAGCAAAAAAAAAAAAAAAGAAAAAAAGAAAGAAAGAAAAAGGAAACTGTTCAAATAAGCTGTACCACATTCCTCTGCTTTGTACCACTTTTGCTTCCCACCCTAGGGTGAATTTCCGTCCAACCAGAAGCAAAGTTTTCTTAGCAACTAAGTTACAATTTAATTAACTTTCTCCTTTATGTTTTTACAACTTGTTGGGCCAGGCCTTTTTTTTCTTCTGGCTTTCACAAAACATAGTTTGAAGCTAAGAAGAGTTTTACGGGTATTTGTGCAGTGGCCTCTTCCCATTAGGTTTTCGACTTGTTTCTCTTGGTCTGTCTGCCTGGTTTGGTGCTACCCTGCCAGAAGGTGTGGGCATGTGACACCCTGGTGTCCCTGCCAGCTCTGAGTCCTCAGACACCGTGGCTGTGGTGGACACTCAGTGGGGTTGGGAGCTGTGCTCTTTTCTCCCCTTTGTTCAAGAGCAGAGCCATGAGCCAGGAAGATGTTTCAGTCTGATTCACCTAATTTCCCAAGCGAATTCGGAGTACATTAGCCTCTCCCTCCTTGATTTTCAAGCCCAGACAGATGATTCCAAATAGCTGTCATAAAAACAAAGTGGGACAGTGCTTTCCAAAGAAGGGAGTGTTGCCTGATGATTAAGAATCCAGATCAGAACTCAGAATTCTGACTGTGCCCACTCAGTAGCTATAGACTCTTAAGCCAGTTTGCTAACCCCATGAAACTTCAGCTTCCTCATCTTTAAAATAGGGTAATAATGGGTCTTTTGTTATAGGGTAGTTGTGAAGATCCAATAAGAGCTTTCAGGACTGAATCTATCACACTATAAGGACTCAGCAAATATTGGCAAGTATTCGGATTGGGTGTGCAAGTATGTGCCTGCCCACACGGTAGGATCAGGTGACTTCTGTATTCGATGCTGTGTATTAAAGATTGTGCCCTGAAGGGTGTGAAATAACCTTGAGAAACACAACTGTTGGGCTCATATCCCCAAATTCAGAGCCGCCTTCTCTCAACATATATTTTTCTTTTCTTGATCAACATTGATATTCACAAAGTCCAGCTTGATTTTTTCTTACTGATTGCTCCAATAACATTTGCAAAGTCTCTTTGTGGTTCCAATGAGGCCCTGCGTCTCCTATGTTCCAGATCCTAGCTACCATTAGACAGGGATTTACCCTGGTCACAGGGCGCCCCTGTGCTGTACAAGGCCCGGCTCACAGAAGGGCTTTGCATTCCGTTTAATGGCCACTGTTGCCATCTTGAAATCCTTAATAATTTTTGAACTAGGGGCTCATGTAGTGGGTGTTTGCTTCCCAATCAAATTAAGTTTAGAAAACAGATAATTTGCAATCTCCTTTCTGGACCTTGTGGGCAATTTCCTCACTATTTTACTGCTATGGAAAATAGCCCAGCATCTATTTAAATTAAACCAACTCTATATCTTCCCTTCACCTCAATCTACTTTTCTGTCTGGTATCAAAGTTCACTGATGACAGGGATGACTCGACCTTGGCATAGGCCATTTGATTGATGTTATTCTGCATGGTCATGTGGACAGAGGCACTGAGTACCCTCTTGGACACTTGGGACCACTTGCCCCATCTTCAGAACACCAGCCTTACAGATGGTTGTCTCTGAGCCTTCTTGACCTTCCCTATGGTGAGATGGTGGCCAGACTTCCCGGGGGCGCATGCGTCCCTTCTTGTGGCTCTTTTGCACTGTCAGAATGCCTCTTACCAATTCCATATCTGCCCTGTGTCACTTTGGTCTCCCTCCTATTTCTCCTTTTAATGTCAGGCTATGCCCAGTGATTGACAATTATAATTATTCCTCAGAAAGCCTCCTATTAATAACAGCCATTGATCTAACTCAGATGATTCCACGCATCTTTATTTCCTATCCTCCAATAGGAGACTTGAGCTCCTCCAGGCTCGAATTCTGTAGCTCGCAAAGGAGAACTAAGACTGGGTTTCAAAATAATAGGTAACCTTCCCCTCCATATCAGCTCTGAGGCAGAGCCCCCTCTCCTCAATAGATTTTCCCCCTCTTCTTGATCAACATATTATTATTTTTAAAAATCCATTTTGACTTTCCCTTGCCAGAAAAGGCTCTCCATCCTCCCCTACTGCACAGCAGGGGAGCTCTTTCAGACTCGCTCAGATTGGTGGGTGGAGGCGACCACAATTATACCCCCTTCAATGACATGTCTGGGGTTGCACTGACTCCAGACAAAGAAGCTGAAATGTATGAAAGTTTCTGTGTCTTCAAGACAGAACCTAAAAATACCTGCCTGAGATGCAGGTTGGGAGCTATTTCCAACAACAGGACTCCATGGTTTTCCTGCTGGGAGCTTGAGAGCCTCTGAATTCTTTTCAGCAGGCTGTCTGAGCTACCTGGTGATCAGAGGAGTGATGGACAAAGACCCGCCTGGAGTGTGAGGAGGCTCCCCCGAGGCAGGCGCTTCAGCCTCCTGTTCCCACCTTCTGTGCCCTGCCACAGGCTTCCACTGTTCTACTCCTGTCTGTTCCAAGTAGCCAAGGGCACAGCCCATACAGAGGGAAGGCTGTTTAGGGACCAGCATCATTGCCATTGGTCTTGTCTTAAGCAGACTGCTTTGTCAGGGGAAGATTACAGAGGAGGAAAACACGACCCCAGGAGGGAGGGATCTTAGAGAGTTTGAAGTTACTCCTTCACCTGATGCTTGGGTTGTCTTTAAAACAGTCCGTCACACAATGGTCATACAGCCTCTGTTCTCATACTGCCTCCGATGGGGAGTGTGCCAGCCACAGAGGCAACACACCTTTCCATCTTTGGACACTCTCCTTTAAAAACACTTTTCATTCTTTTTTTTTTTGAGACAGAGCCTCAAGCTGTCACCCTGGATAGAGTGCCGTGGCATCACAGCTCACAGCAACCTACAACTCCTGGGCTCAAGCGAGTCTCTTGCCTCTGCTTCCCAAGTAGCTGGGACTACAGGCGCCCACCACAACGCCCAGTCATTTTTTGGTTACAGCCATCATTGTTGTTTGGCAGGCCCGGGCTGGATTTGAACCCGTCAGCTCAGATGTACGTGGCTGGCGCCTTAGCCCGTTGAGCCACAGGCACCAAGCCAACACTTTTCATTCTTGAGTCAAAATTGGCTTGTCTCTAGCATCTAACTGGGACCACAAAGAATCATCTCATTTCTAGGCTACAGTCTAGCATTTCTGGTACTGAGAAATATTGTCGGAACGTTCCACAGAGCTCATCTTCCGTAGGCCAATGCCTCTATTTCCTCCAACCTTTCCTCCCTTGACCTTGAGTCTAACCCTACAAGGTCTTCCTCCTCTGGAAAATCCACCCCAAACCTTCTCAACTGTGGCACAAAGGTCATACTTACTGATTTGGGCATTTAGGAAAACATTGTGGGATCATTTTAACAGTATCAATGAGGATGGAGGTTTGCCATGAGACTCAGATGTAACACTGTTCAACCTGAATTCTTTCAGACAGCCAGAGGTCAGCTGGGCTAACATAATCTGGTCTTGAAATGTTGAATTTAAAATCCGTACTTGGACTATGCACCTCTTGGCTCTTCATAAAGTGTAAGTTTGACCTCTTGGTTCTAGAAAAAACTGTCTGTGTGGCAAAGGCCATGCTCTTTGAGAAGGGTGAGGAAGAGTCTCCTGATTGGCTGAACTAGCTGAGAATACATAAGCATTTATGAAGGTGGAGAGCAGAGGAACTCACACTCACTGAGAGCCTTTCATTATTTCTTAAAAAGGATATAAAATGAATAAGCCGCATTTTATAAAGAAGGACAGAAAATGGTACCCCAAAACTTGGGTTGGCAAAAGTTATACAGTTTTGCCTAAAAATTTCCTTTTCTTCTTTATTATTCTTTGTTAGTTTAAAAGTATGTTTTAAATTCAAAAGATCCAACATCTTCAGGAAATTTAAAAACACAACACAATGAATAGCCATATATCTTCATCATGATTCATTAATGGCTACCATATTATAACGAGCTATTCCTTTTTTCTCTCTTTACACACACAGCATCCAAAAATAGTTACCAAACATCACTGTACACCACTCTACACCCCCCACTGAGTACTTTATCTGGCATCATCCAAGGAGGACATTTACCTGCTCATTCGGAACACTGTCATCATAGCTAAGAAGATGATTCATTAAATTAAATTATCCAACAAGCAGTCCCCGCTTAAGTTCCAAATTTTTCAAAAAATAGCAAAGAGTCCTTTGAGTTTTTTTAAATTCTAGGGTTTGATTGAATTCCTTGCATTTCACTGATTGTTCTCTGTGTTTTTGTCCCCCCCATTCCAGACAAGTCAAATCAGTTCCCTCTGGTCTTCTTCCCATTGTATCCTGTGAAGAGCCCCAGATGGGGTCTTGCAGAATCAGTCACACTTTGGGTTTGTCTCATCATTTGCTCACAGTTATATTCTGCTTGAATATTCCTGCAAGAACACAGTTCCCTCTCACACCAGGACGTTTTTGGGTCTTGTTTTTAGCACTCTCTGAATGCCTCCTCTCCCTATCCCACCCACTCACCAGCACCTACAACATGGCGCCCATGTGAAAGTTGGGAGAAGGTAGCTGTTGGTGGGCAATTTCAAAAGAATTGAGAAGGTTCTGAAATGGGAGGATTTTAAGTGGATCGTACCAAGTATGTAGTTACAGACAGAGGAACTCCAAATTATCTGGTCTAATTTTAGTCATGCTGAAGGATAAAACAAGAGTGGCCTGGGATATTTTACATATGACATCAAGCTGTCTTATAAAAATTCGAAAAGTCTTAGAGATTTTGAGCACACAACTAAAATGCCCTCATTATTGGCTAACTCTGCCCCTGTGGCTGTGACTTCTTTCCCCAACATCTCTCCAATTGTTTGGGGGAATCTCAGGATGGGTGGTGTCCACAGGGCACTCTGGACAGATGCCACTAGTGGACTTCTCTACTCTGACCCCTTTGCAAGACTGGGCTACAGCTGCCCTGAGCTCCTGAGCTTCCTGCCCTCTGTTGTGTGATCAACACAGCTGGTGACAGAGTCTCTTACAAAGATAGTTTTTGGTTCTAACCAGCTCTGTGTTAGGGCTCAAAATCAGTTCTTTGGAACATGTGAGGATGATGGGGTAGAGCTAGTAGCCGTCACAAATTCGGATGGCTCACCATTTTCCTCCACATTCCCTGTGTTCCCAAGAGCAGTGATTCCTATACTCAGAGTTTCTCCTTTTGGCCCTAGCACAGTCTTCTCCCCAGCCCACGCCCCCCATAGACATGGAATCGCGCACTGGAGGACAGTGTCTCACCCACCTGTGACCAGGCTCAGCTCCAACACAACCAAGACAAACTGTTCAACACCAGCATTTTTTTCGGTATGTTTCATTAGAAACCATTTCCTCTGGATAGATATCCACCTCTTAGAGATATAGCTATAGATAAGATAGATGTAACTTAAAATATGTACCTTTTAGAGGTCTATGGTAAAACATGTTCAGAGATTATTGTGTTAAACCCAATCAAATTAAGTTTTTATTTAATTCAGATGAATATGAGGGTACAAATGACTAGGTTACGTTGCTTGTGTTTTTTTTGGTAAAGTACAAGTTGTAGTTGAGCCCTTCACCTGGGGTGTGCTGTAAACCCTTACACTGTGCACATTAATTGTGAGGGGACTCACTAATACCCCTCACTCCTCTCCTTTCCCCGCCCCAACCACTTGAATATACTTTTTTTCCCTCTCATGTGGGAGTGTAGTTGTTTTTCTATTGGTTTCATTTTAGTATTGAGTACATCGGATACTTGCTTTTCCATTCTTGTGATCCTTTATTAAGAGGAATGTGTTTCAACTCAATCCAGGTAAATACAAAAGGTATAAAGTCACCATGTTTTTTACAGCTGAATTGTATTTCATGGTGTACATATACCTCAATTTGTTAATCCATCCGTGCGTTGATGGGCACTTGGGTCGCTTCCACAGCTTACGTTTTGTAAAAATTGTTTTTGCAGATGTTTTTACAGAATAATGTACATTATAAATCTCTAAGAAAGGGTTACTGGAACAAGAACCCTTATTTCTTGGAGGAGTTGGTGGCCCCACTGTCACTCCATACCTGCTTGGGGACTGTCACTTGTTTAGGAGCCCTGCTTAGGGGATCTCTGGGGTGAGTTCTGGCTGGGAAGAGGTGTGTTTTAGTGTCTCGTGCCAACTGTTGGCAGGAAAGCAAACTGTCTTTTATTTAGGGTTTAAAAACAACTTTGGGTGTGTTTATCTAATAGGTTCTGCCCTACTTATTAAGTCATGAATGAAAAAAAACTGTTTGTATTTTATATTTTTATTTTGGGATCTTTCACCAAAGAGCCAAGATCTCTGTCATTCTGTCAAAGATAGAATCAAGCCCACCCTTTTTCATTTAGATTCACTTCTTTTGTGGATACCACTGATATAAGTACTAAGCCAGTCTATGGAGGCCCCAAAGGGACACAAGTCTTGTTCTAAACCCTCAATGTTATAACTGAAGTATAAATAGAAGCATAATTCTGGATTGACTGTTTGTCCTCTCCCATCAGACACCGTTCTTTAAGCATGCCATCAGGATAATTCTGAAAATGCTAAGCCCTTTCCTCTCAAATCTCTCCCTGTTGGTATCAGGAGGAACTTTAGGAAGTGCACTAATATTCAAGTTATATGCAGAATTCCATCTTCAGGAAAACATAGAGACGCGGCTGGGTTCTCGGTTGCACACAGTCTAAACATTCCTTGCAGTCTTAATTAACCGCATTTGCTTTCCTCTAGCTTCAGGCTGAGTCAGCCGAGCCTTGACCGAAGCCAGTCACCGTCCTGCGCCATCACGTGGGGGCTGACTACATCTTGATCTGTGAAAAACGGTTGGTTCTCTTGACCCGCAAGAGTTTATAACCTTTTTTAAAAAAATGTATGTTGAGTCATTACTATTGCATCAAAGCAAAGTAAAGGGATATCTGCTGCTACGGGTAAAAGAAAGAAAACAAAAAAAAGGAGAGGAGAGAGAGAAAGAGAGAAAGGGAGAAAGACCATCTGCTCCCTGGGACCCCCGTTCCTCCGAGGCAGGACTAGGGAGCCTGAGCCTTGTCGGTGCTCTGTGAGGACAGACCCTTGTTGGCGGTTCATCCTGTCCAGGCAGTCACCGTGCTAAGGCAATTGCCCGCGTGGATTTAAATCATGCTTCAACCTTATCAATTAGCTCTATGAATCTAGGCAAGTTGTTTTGTTTTTGTTTGTTTGTTTTTAAAACCATCTAGCTCTGTCAGCCTAGGTAGAGTGCCCTGGGGTCATACCTCACAGCAACTTCAAACTCTTGGGCTCAAGCCATCCCCTGCCTCAGCCTCCTGAGTAGCTGGGCCTACAGGCATGCCCCATGATGCCCGTCTACTTTTTCTTTTTTTTTGTGGTTTTTGGCTGGGGCTGGGTTTGAACCCACCACTTCCAGCATATGGGGCCGGCGCCCTACTCCTTTGAGCCACCGGCACCGCCCTACTTTTTCTATTTTTTGTAGCAATAGAATCTCACTCTTATTCAGACAGGCTATGGAACTGCCAGAGCTCAGGTGACCTTCCCACCTTGCCTCTCAGAGTGCTAGGATTACAGGCATGAGCCCCGGGCACGACCTTGGGCTGTTAAAACTTTGCAAGGCTTTTTTGCCAAGCCCTTACTTCGTGTTGCCCGGGCCCTGATGTACGCATCTTAACTCATTGAATCCATTCAGCAATTTTATAAGTAGTTACTTCATTAAGCCTATTGTACAACCAAGGCCAAGTAACTTCCCCTGGGTTGATGTGTACGTTTCCTTGTGACAGTGAAATGGTGTCACCAGTGTAAAGCCCTAGTACGGTGCTGGATCCATAGCAAGCACACCAAATCTTAATTTTTATTTATTGCCTGCTTAGAGTTTATATAATTTTATAATGTGGTAGGCATTCTTCCAAATATTGTAGACCTTCTGACTCATCCAAGCATATGGAGTAGGCGTCGTTTTCACACCCTTCTCGAGGACAGGGAGAGAGGGGCACAGAGAGCTATATAGCTATTCTGTGATGAAGACTAAAAGTCTGACTCAGAGACCACAGTCTCAACCTCTACACCACGCTGCCACTAATGCTGCTGTTTGTTTAAGTGTCTCACTTAAGGGACCCAGTTGCCTATGTCCTGCTTTATCCAGGGCAGGGACCCTTCCATAGTTTGTGGGTGGTCCCTGTAAGCGACGCCCTGCCCCACCCCACCTCCACTGCCCAGAACTGGGAGGTTCTAGGTGAATTTGTAGTTGAATGAATACACAGCAGAACCTCCGTGGCTGACCACCTCCTTAAGCTGACCTAATTTTCACAGACCGGGTATGCATCACATGTGCGTATCAGTACCGCAGGCCTGGGGCCTTATGTCGACACCTCTGTCTGTTGACCAGTTTCTTATAGCTCCGTAGGTGGTCAACTTACAGAGCTCTTACTCTATAGGTTAATAGGTTACATGTGATTTGAAGAACAAATTATTAGCAGACTTGAAGGGACGGTAAATGAGAAATTTATTTGAGTTTGAAATGAGAAAGCCAGTCAAGGAATTACGGCTAAGCACAGTTTCAGAGAAATGGACGGTTTCAGTGCGACGGGTCCCCTGTGTGCAGAGCTTCCTCGGCAAGAAAGTCACACACCCCTGCTCGGTCTCGGACAGAATGTTTTCTGCAGTGAGTCGGAGGCACTGAGTAGATTGTTTCCTTTGTTATCATATCTGTTTATGTGTGTCAGTAACAGCAACGCTTAGTAAGCTACTGCCCTTAACCAGATCATGCTACCCCCTTTACTTGCTTTCATATTTTAGTTCTCTAACTTAATTCTTTTGGCAACCAGAGCAGTGAGGTTCTAACAGTATCACCATTTTACAGGTAAGTAAACTGAGTCATGGTGCCAGTAGACTCCAGGCCTCATACCAGCTTTCATCTGAATTTGCACCTTGGAAAGTAGATCCTCCTCTGAGGGAAACGCTGCTGTTTCAGTGGGAGTGCTTCCTAGCCACGGTGAGGTCAGTGTCTGATTTGTGATGGCTTTGGGTGGGCCCTCAGGGTCTTGCTGGGTGCCCCTGTCTTCTTGATATTTCTTTTCTTTTCCTTTTTTTTTTTTCTTTTTTTTTTGAGACGGAGTCTGCAGCTGTTGTCCTGGCTGGAGTGCCAAGGCGTCACAGCTCACAGCAACCTCAAACTCTTGGGCTTAAGCGATTCTCTTGCCCCAACCTCCCAAGTAGCTGGGAGTACAAGCACTTGTCACAACCTTGGCTGTATTTTGGTTATAGTTGTCATTGTTCTTTGGCAGGCCCAGGCTGGATTTGAACCTGCCAGCTCCAGTGTATGTGGCTGGCGCACTAGCCTCTGAGCTACAGGCACCGAGCCTCTTGTTGATATTTCTTCTCAGTTGTTGATGTTCAGGCCTTGGTCTGCAAGCACAGTCAAGAAAAGGAACCCCAGTGCAGAGACAGTCTGAATAGTAAGGTAACATTTGTTTCTTTCGCTTTCCCGGCCGCAACGTCTGCTGAATGCACAGAACATCTTTAGCATAAATACTAACATAGACCGAGAACGTTATCTGAGTTTACAGCACCCGAATCACTTGTCTGGCTTTATTCCTAAAAGCCTGAATATTGCCATTTATTTGTGGTTTCTTTTTGGCTTTTAATGCTCAAAAATCTACCCTCATGTTGAGATAGTAGGTACAGACCATGCCATAAAAATCGTCTTTGATGCCAACGGCCCACAAATGTGCTGTTTTTATTGGAGGGGGAGGGGAAATTGACATCAGCTAAGAAGTCACTGAGTGTTCAGTGTCAATGGCTTAACTTCCCTCTGGTTGGCCACTTCCCAAATCCCCAAGCTCCATGAAACAACATCAGAAACTATAAAAGAAAAAAAAGAAGGAAAAACAGAGGACGATAAAAAGGCATCCAGAAAGATTTTCATAAATGCAACAGTACTTAAAAAAAAAAAGCAATTTCGTGTCTACTCCAGGTAGACACATAAAATCTTATGAACAAGTTCAAAGTCTCATTCACAAGGCTTTCATGCAGGTTCTTTTAAAAATTGTAAAAGAAAGAACTTGGATGGGAAGAAAGGGGGAGAAAATGAGGGCTCCGGCGGTATGAGTTTGGAAATTAGGGGAAAATTTTCTTTACATTTTCTCTCCTGAGAAGTGTCAGGCGTCTTGAAGCTCCCAATGTTAGTGGCATCTAGACGGAGGTTCGCCTTGTCACAGGGCTCATTAGTATTCACCATTAATTCATATTTTCAGAGCAACAAAGGAGAAAACAGTCGTGTGAAGAATAAGGAAATGTCAAATCCTGGGAGTAACATTTCAGTGCGGTGTTGCAACTAAGGTTAGCGGAGGTTGTGCTGTTTTAAAAGCCAATCCAAACACAGAGAGGAGATGAAAGCGCTCTCTCCTGCTCAATGCCAAATTCATTCTCTCAGCTTCCAGCCTATCTCTTCTTATCTGGAGAGCTCCTTTGGTCCCCGCGTCTCCACCACACCTGTGAGACCCTCATTGCTAATGATGACAGCCCAGATTCTGTGCCAGGTGCTGGTGCTCAGGGATTTACAGGGATTATCTCATTTCATTTCACAACCACCCCATGAGGTCATGCCTACATTATCCCTCATTCTGCAGGCAAGGTAACAGAAGACAAAACAGGGTACGTGACTGGCCAGGGGTTACCCAGCTGGTAGATGTCGCAGCTGGGATGCAAACCCAGGGCATCCGGCTCCAGAGCCTGTGCGTTCAGGGGGGACATCGACCACAAGCAGGACCCGGCTCCTCCAGCTGCAGAGACCTGGCCCTTCTGGAGGCTCATTCACACCCACGGTCTTCTCCTGCTTGATACAAGCTGGTTTGCATTTTTAGCCATCAAAGAATTGACGGAAAACAGACTTCACGTTTAGCATCGTGTTTCCCTGAGCCTCCTCCTACCCTCACCTTGAGGGTGGAAAGTAAATAAGACCAGAGAGACTTAGGAGAAGTGATAATTCTGTGCCTTCCCTCATTGAAAGGCTATTTGTAAGGCTAATGTGTAAGAAGTGGTATTTTCCACTTCCTTTTTTTTAATGTGTCGTTTTAAAATAGGGTACGTGTGTTCTGTTTCACTTTCCTATCCTCTTACTCTTCCTTTGGCAAGTCCCGGCAGCCCTGGCCTGGGTGCTCATGCCGTGTCAGGCTCCAGACTAAGAAATGAGAGTTACAAGGCTGGAGAGTCAGGTCTCTGTGCGTCTAGACTCCAGACGCGGACATTGAAAATCATCACAGACAACAGCAGCTGACATTTACCGAGGACTAACTGGTATTTGAGCAAAACACCTGTGGGTCTGTTCTTAATCTTTAGTTAGTTGCTACTATTCCCATTTCACAGATGGAAAAATAAAGACATGGGTTAAATAACTCACCTACATGCTCATAATTAGCAAGCAGACAGAAAGCTTTGCAGTCAGGAATCTTTCTCTAAGCAGGGAAGAGAGAAAGATTTTTTTTTTCTCTGCCCCACATTCCCACATTGAAAGAATAAGTAAGAGTTATCTTGAGCCACACATTAAATACACAAATGCTAATGAAAGCTGATTAGCAAAAAAAAAAAAAAAAAAAAGGTTTCTGCATACTTTTTGTGATATTAGACACCACAAATAAGCAAAAAGTGTCCCCACAAAATCAGCAAGTGGCCAGGGACCTACAAGTTGTACAGCCCTGCTCTAAAGTCTGGGTTCATAACCATTCTGCTTCCGAAAGAAATTATACAATTATATTTAGGGAAGATAGCAACAGACTCTGCCTGCGTGAATCGGGCACCGATGAAACTGACATGGGAATTGGGCTTTGGGGATATGAAGAAGTTAAGTAATCAGAGAAAATAGCATATGCCCAGCAGGGAATATAGTTCAGGCGAGGGCACAGGGGCCTGAGAAAACAATGCAGGTAAATAATTTACAGAGGTTGAATAATAGAGTGGAGACGGGTGGGGGGGCACAAGGCTGCACGAGATAAAGTTGGACACAGCATGCTGTCTTTTGCACAGAAAAGTGCCTGGGCTATTTTGTGAGTCACAGGGAGCTATTGCAGGTCCTAGGCAGGAATGCACACTCACTGAACTCTGGTAAAAGTATTATGTTCATAGTCCAAAATGCAAGTGAAATCAGGGTCTATGAGTTCCTTCTGAAAATTCTACTCACTATCAGTTTTAATCTTTGAATAGAAATGTTTTTTACTTTCTTTGAAATGTGTGAGTCTACTGGAAGTGTAGTTGAGAAAAACAATTTGGTTCAGATTGTCAGTCTAAAAACATTTGCACTGTCCAGATCTGCAGGGGCGAGTGCAGTAATTCTTTGATGGGTGCTTTTTTTTGTTGTTGTTTTTTTAATGTATCTGTTTCTCCCCTACATGTAGACAGCAGCTGAAAGAAAAATAAACTTGCTTAACTGAAGTCACTGGTCAGTTAAGATAGTTAATTGATGCCACACCGAACAAACTGGTGGTGAAACTATTTATCCTGTTGTTCCAAGGTCCTTGATTTGATCTCCATGTGGATCTGTTTCAGCTAAGAGTTTTCATCTGGTGAGCCAATTCTGATTGATTTTTAGTAGGTGTTTTGACAAGACTTCCGAGCCTATGCCTGGGGTCAGTGAGAAGGGCTGCTGTAATCCACTAGCAATGTCTGCCAGAGTCACAGCCGGGGTTAGTGGTAGCATGTTTGCTAAGTAATTTCTATCCTGATCAAGAACTCTGATATAAGGTCACAGATATGTGGTACCCCACTTTAATAGTTGTACCTCAAGATCTGGAGCTAACGGAGAGGGAAAATGATTGGGATTGCATGGATGGTTTCCTAACACTGCCCCAGTACAGGGAACTAAATCACTGTCCATGTTCAACCCACAGTATGGTTGGAGAGTTATGCACCACATAACAATGTTTTAGTGACAGGACACCACAGGTACTGCAGTTGTCCCATAAGATTACAATGCTATATTTTTATGGTACATTTTTCTATGTTTTTAAAAAATATTTACTTATTTATTTATTTACTTTTTGAGGCTGAGTCTCACTCTGTCTCCCTGGGGTAGAGTGCTGCGGCGTCAACCCCAAAGTCTTAGTCTCAAGTGATTGTCTTGCCTCAGCCTCCCGAGTACCTGGGACTATAGGTGCCTGTCACTACACCCAGCTAGTTTCTCTGCTTTTGGAGACGGGGTCTTGCTCTTGCTTAGCCAGTTCTTGAATTCCTGAGCTCAAAGGATCCTCTGGCCTCGGCCTCCCACAGTGCTGGGATTACAGGTGTGAGCCTCCGTGGCAGTCTCCTTTTTCATGTTCAGATGTTCAGATACACAAATAGTCAAATCGTGTCTAAATTGCCCACAGTATTTGCTCCGTGTTGTAGGTTTGTAGACCAGGAGCAACTGCTGTTCCAGGTGTGTAGCAGGCTGTGACATCGTGGGTTTGTGTGTAAGTCCCTCTCTGATGTTTGCTTAACAATGGAGTCACCTAAGGACACATTTCTCAGAACGTGTCTCCAACGTTAACTGATGCATGTTGTCGTTATACAACAGATATTAGTATTGGTAGTTGATGGAAATAAATGACCTTATCCCTCATACATAAATCAAGAGGGATATGGTTAAAACAATTCGACCAGGGAGTATGATTTGCTGAACAAGCCTTTACAAAAAATTGAATTATAAACAGTGCTCCAGTTTCCGTGATATATCCTATTTGTTCTGTGCAGCTTGAGAGGCTTAACATGTATTTGCATCTGAAACAGGTGAAATTACTATTGGAAATTTCCTTATGGCTGTTCTGTATCCAGAGTTCTACTGTAAAAAGGCAACGGGAACGGCCGCTGTATCGGCTGAGTTGAAATAAAACATTTTATTATTAGTGCCCAGTTATACCAAAGGTGGATACTGAGACTACGCTTGGTTCTTATGGGGAAACTGACTTTTTTTCTAGTTCATTTTGTAATTCCCGAGGTCACTCTGAGCTTAAGGTAGAAGTGAATAGAGAAAAAAATCCTGAAAACATCACATTTGCCTGTATAATTGTGGAACCCTCCTCCCCCCCCCCCCAGATTCTAGCACTCTCTCCTAAGAGGTTATGATTTCCATATACTTCCACCTGAACTGCTTGTGATGTGATGAATACGTGTCTTCTTGAAATTTCATATCAGGGAGGTGATAAGGAAATCAAACCCACAAACAGAAAATCGTTTGCCTTCTAAGAAGTTTCAGGCAGGGGTAGGGGAGAGATTCAGTTGGAAAACAAACCTAGAAAAATACATTTCAGAATAGAATAATGTAATAGACGGGTTTATCAATTCATACATACTTTGAGCCTGATCCTGCCCAAAATGAGAGAGAAAGAGAAGAAAAAAGAGGCAGTGAGAAGTGGGGAAGAGAGAAAAAGAAATAAGGATGGGGGCGGAGGGAGGGAGGAAGTTCAAATAGGAAATATTAGACTGACCGTAATGGGTTTTCAATATTTGCCCGATTTTGATCTACAAAAGTGGCAATTTCATATGGTGCAAACTAACAGCTCTCAGTGGCTCCCAAACAGACACATTTAGACCCCGTGTATGGACCCAGCTGTGATAAACCCCCCCCCCCCGGAGTCCAAATTACACGCAGAACCGGTTCTTTCATAACTGTGTGAAGATTTTGGTATTGAGAACACTTTTGAAAAAAGCTCCGACTTCCCAAAGGGCATTTTTCCTTGGTGCCTGTGACCTCTAAAGAGAAACAAAAATCCCAGGCAGAGAAGTAGCTGTTTAAACATCCTTTGATTTCCCTTCGTCATTTAGTAAATGCATTAAATTAAGCTGCAGATGTTTTGCTGTCAACACAACGCTGTATTATGGTGTGTTATTTTCCTGATAGAAACATTTTATATACTGTAAATAAACACAGTTTTGTTAATTAGTTAATGAATTATTTTTTAATGCTCCATTAGGCTTTAAGAAAAAAATAGCACAAGCTATTGAAAGTTCTCATTTTTAATAAACAGACCTGGTGGTAAACATAGAATGCTTAATATCTGCCGACATGGTAGCGCGTAGAGGAATAATTACGGCTCCCGCTCTCTGTTTTAAGTTGTCATGTGCTGTGGAGAGTATTTTAGGCTTGGGGATTGAGGTTTATGAGAAATGCCCAGGATTTGGGATGAAATATCTTAACATTTCAAAGTAAGGGAGAAACACTAGGAATTGGCTTATTTAGTTTCTATTTTATTTTTCTTTCAACAAGGAGGCGCTTCAAACAAGTGCCAGAGAAACAGAGAACTCTGCGCTGAAAGCCCAACTCATCCTGAGAAATGCCAGAATTTTAGCAACAAAACAAACCCCCAAGTCTTCTTCACTCTTGAGCCAAGCCGTTCTCCTCCAGACCCGGACGGGAGGCTCTCTGCTTGTGGAGTGCCTCAGTCCTGCAGTAGATTGGAAAAATGTCCAAGCAGGGGACGCGAGTTCTCTGCCGGATGAGTTCATTTCAATAGTCACTGTGTTTCATCGGATGCAGCTGGTTACATTTTTAATAGGCAGATGGCTAATTTTACAGTTCCAAGCCAATCTCTCATTGGACAACATCCAGAAAGCCCGTGGTAGGGTAATGCCCAGCAGAAAGTTCAACAGGACACTTGGGGGGAACATATGCTAATGTCAGCCCTTTTACTTAAACGTCTTTAAAAAGAAAATTCAGTGCTAAGCTGAGGGATTTTCACGGACTCAAGCCTAACACCAGATGGGTGGCCAGCTACGAAGTCCTTAGGGCCTGAGCAAATGCTCTTAATCAGGCTTGGATGGTCAGAGAATCAAACAGCACAAAACCAGTAATCCCTAAGGGATTTTTTAAAAAAATGACAAAGGTGTATACATTTGCAGAAATGACCTGGCTAACCAGAGAAGTGATTTTCTCTGAACGGAAGCCTGTGGCATTATTACAGAGCTGTGGTTCTGGGGTTACCTCCGCACCCCAGTCTCAGTTTTGGACATCCTTCCCCATCTGCCCTCTGTGGAGTTAGGAATGTCCACTTACACCAGCCCCCTCCCCAGGCCTCCTCCCTCCAGTGTGGAAGAGGGTGGGGTGTCGGTTGCAGTGAAGCATCCTTATTTTCAAACTGTTTGGAAATCTCTCTCTCCAAGAACATGGCTATTTAGACATCTTAATTAAAAGAGAATTTGAAAATATCTCCTGTTTCGCAGTGCATTTCTTATTTTTTTGTAGAAGGGCTTTGGTTGCCCCAAAAGGTTTTGAAATATCCTAAATCAATCTCCCCCATCCCATCACCTACACTACCGCTGCAACTCGGGTGGGGGTGGGGATAGGGAGCAGAAAAAAAAAAAAAAGCAAAAAACAACAAACATTTTCTGGGAGGCGATAAAAGTCTTGAATGCAGAGTATCCCTATTTTATCCCACGTGATGAATGGGTAAAGGGTGACTGGAAGGCTATTTAAGAACCACAATGGCAAATGCCATTGTTTAAATGAGGCAAATGTTGTTTACCTCTAAGCAAAATAAAAGATGAGAATCAGAAGAAAGAAGGGGATCAAAAGATCTTTTTCCAAACAGATTTATAAAAGAGAGTGATTTTTAAATGATTTCAACTCCTACTTTATAAAAATATTTTATGAGGCACTTTTCTGAAAATAACATGCTTCTGAAGAGTTTTCCTCCCCAGATCGCTTCCTGAAATGGTGGCATTACTTTCATCCAGTGAGGGCAATTGCCTGCCCAGGAACAGAAATTCTACAAAGCCAGTAACTCCGCGTAAGGAAACCGAGGGTTTTTTTTTCCTTCTTTTTTTCTTTTTGGCCAGGAAAATAACCTTCAAACCTCAAATTGAATCTGTAAACGCTTCTATCAAATTTTTCTTTCAAGAACCTGGAAAGGGGTTCGTTTTGTTTTACTGAGCAGGTTGTGAAAAGAATTTTCTTGCAGAGTTTTTGTTTTATAATCAAAATAATTCAAGGGAAGTGACACAACTTTTCTTTTGAAAAAAAAAATTTTTTTTTTTCCTGGACAAAGTCTAGTAGAGGGAGAGAGAGAAAAAAAAAATCAAACAAAATCCAAGACTTGCAGACAAAAGTCACATACAATAGGAAAGCCCTCAAAGATAGTTATAAATTATTCTGTCACTAAATTAAAGTATTGGTAGAGAACGTCTTAAAATTGTAAAATGAGTACTAGCCAAATACCTTCACAGTTAATGAAATGATGGAAACTTTTCTCTGGCATGAATACTCCCAAAATACATTTTAGACTTTTAGTTTTTAAATGTAGCTTAAAGAAACTTTATGCCATTTAAAAAAAAATAACTTTGAAAGGGAAAAAAAAAGCCAAAAGAAAAGCAGAAATTAGGACAGTTTTTAAACCACAGGCCAACTGTTTGCTCTACTTTGCTTTATTTATCAGTTCTCAAGGTATTTAAAACTTGAGCATTAAAACTGCAGAATAATTTGCAAATGAATGCAGTTGCAGTTGTGAAAATATAACTCACAGCTGAATGTGGGTTATTCAGACAAATGGCTGCTTTGTTCCAGGAGGGGAAGTAAAGTTCTGTGTTAATTTATTACAAACTGCAGCATTTCATCCCTGATGTCCAGGCAACAATGTTTTTTATTTCAAGTAATTTATAAGCACTTCCCAGAGCACTTAGCGGTGATGTCCTTGGCTGTTTTGCTCCCAGAGACGGAGTGTATATGTATTTACTGTGGGAATTTGTTTTTAATAAAACTGTTGTAAGGCATTTTTATTCCTTTGCTTTGTTACATTAAAAACATTCTCTGCATAACTAATGTATTTTATTCCAAGTTGAAAGGCAGCAGATCACAGCCGGCAGGCAACTGTATTGGGGGATAGAGAATAATGACGAGAGAAGTTATGTTTAAAGCGAACCAGACCATTTTCTGAGCCGTTCTGGGTGTCTTCTTTGCCTGGGTGACTAAGGGAAGCAGCAGCGAGGTGACCCAAAGTTGGGAACGCCTCCAGGGTCTCAGCATTGAGCATCCCACAAATGTGTGATCAGCGTTAGAAATTATCACAAGTTTCATTAGTTCCCCATATTTCCTAGACTCAAGTCACAAGCCCAGAGAACCCCAAATGGGCCTTTATTTCAATTGTTAAAGAAAACACAGACATTCAGGTTCTTAGGTACACATAGACATCTACAATTTAAAAAAAATCAGATTCTGGGTGGCAGGATGAAACTACGGCAAGTTTTTAGCTTCGGTGAGGGGATTGTGGAGGGATCTAAAAGTTGTCATGGTCCTGTCCCAAAGGTTCTGCATATAGTAAAGATCTTTCTGGAGATTTCAGCTCTTTGGTGGTCTGGTCTGTAATCATTTCTCTTTATCAGAAGGAATGAATTAGTTGAAGTCATAGCTCATCCATCCACCCACCTGCCTACCCATCCATCTTTCTATCTATCTATCTATCTATCTATCTATCTATCTATCTATCTATCTATCTATCTATCTATCTGTCTGTCTGTCTATATCTGTCTATCATCCTGCAGCTTTATCATCTGTAAAACTTTAATGCAGAGAAAATAATCTATGCCAGTTTTAACAGCTGATGCTATAGGAAGTTGATAATTTCTGGAGGTATATGTTTGTAACAACGGAAATGCTATGTAGTTAGCATGAATCATGTGGTGTTTTACACGTGAGCACAGTTGATGCAGCCTGGTGCTCCAATGGCAAAGATCGTAGCAGGCCTTGCAGCCTACCGAGGTACAGGAGTTATATAAAATGCAGCCTCATAATTATCTAGACACATTTGAGAAGTTCTTTATAATTTGAAAATTGCTTTGACTTTTAAAAAGAAATTTGATGAGCAATTACTCTATAATAATAGATTTTTAAACTTATTATTATTAAAAAAAAAAAAAAAGAACTGTTTGAACAAATTACCTGTAAGAGAATCTAGTGTTTTTTTCCCCCCTTCTCTGGCCACTAACTTTTCCAGAAGGGAGGAGTAAATTAAAATACAGATTGATATGCAAATTAACCATAAAACAACATTATTTGTAAAGGAGCCATAAAAATAAGCACTGGTCTATGGGCCAGGAAATCGAAAGAAGTTAGGAGGTTGGTCTAGGAAGACTTTGAGATCTGTGCTCAAAGCAAACAGAATATTTCTCTTTTCATCCAGTAATGGAGAAAAATTGAAAACACCATGTACTTTCTCCTATTTCTTCTGTTAAAAAGATCAGCTTAATTTTTTAAAGGTCAAATCCAGACTTTCCTAAATTTGTCCGTCTGTCTTCTGATGCTGAGGTCTCCTAGGCCGGGGAGCATATACGAATATATGTTCAAATTTTCAGGGCGAGGAAGGCCCTTAAGAATCACAAGAAAGTCTTTTTTGTAAGCCCTGATTGTCTCAGCTGGAAAGCAGTCAGGTTGACCAGAGGAGGAGGAGGAATGGGCACTGGGAACTGCCGCAGAGCTGGTGCAGCCGGGAGATGCAGGGATGGAGGTCTCGGTGTCCTGAAGTTCCTGTGGGGTCCAGCTCAACCCTTCCCTCTATGGTTTCTAATATCTGTTATCCTCTGGGTAAAAAGGATGTCAAGTATTTTTCCCTTAAGGAAGAAATCAACTTAAGAATGGGTTGTATAAAAATAATGTTCAGAACTTTTTTTAAAAGGAGAAAGAAAGAAAATAGAAAAAGAGAACACATTAATCCATGATTTGGCAGCCATAGCTGAGCGTATTTAGCTGACATTCAGAACAATTGGCTATCAATCAAATAATCCTCTATTTAAAATTTGTCCAAACAAATATTTACCAAGTATGATGAATCTTAGTGCTTCTAGAAGGAGTCTGTTGGGTTAGTAAACTCCAGTGTTACTTGTGTGTGCTGTTTCAACCCCGTTTTAAGCAAGCATGTCTTTTAGGAGCTATGATGGTTGATCCATGTACCATGGAATCTTTGCACAGAAAGCAAGCACAGGCCCTGCATATTGAAGCCTAGAGTGGCTGAGACGGCCTCACTGCTTCCTATTGGAGCAGCCATTTCACCATGCCACTCTGCCTACTAAATATTAGTTAATGAGGAAGAATCACCATGTATGAGGTTAAAGGAGCTTTTCCTCAGAGCAGGGAGACACTGACTCCCTCAGCCATGAGTTCTAACCCCACCGTCCGCAGCAGCTGTGGCTTCTCGTGTGTACAGGTGACAAGCTTTGAAGGCTGACCTCCTCAGCCTCCTACCAGCCATGTGATACGGAGCTTGTGACTTTACAATCTTCGTGCCTCAGTTTCCTCATCTGCAAAATTGAAATAATAAGAATAGTACTTACCTTATAGGGATGTTGTAAGGTTTAAATATGTTACAAAATATTTTTTACGTGTTGACAAAGTTTGGCATATTGGAAATGCCTTAGAGTTATGAATCATTATTATTTCAAGGCAGAATCTGTGTTAATATATGTCTGTTGAATTGGGTAATACTTGAACCCTGGCTTGTAGTTTTGCTCAGTGGTGTGATACTTTTTTGGCCATTTTTTCTCTATCTTTTTTTTTTTTTTGAAACAGAGTCTTACTATGTCACCCTCCATAGAGTGCTGTGGTGTCACAGCTCACAGCAACCTCAAACTCTTGGATTTAAGTGGTTCTCTTATCTCAGCCTCCCAAGTAGCTGGGACTACAGGCGCCCACCACAACGCCTGGCTAGTTTTTTCTTTTTTGGTTGTAGTTGTCATTGTTTTGCAGGCCTGGGCTGGGTTCGAACCCACCAGCTCCTGTGTATGTGACTGGCACCCTAGCTACTGAGCTACAGGCACCAAGCCACTTTTTCTTTTTCTGAAAGTGTTTTCTTCATCATCAAAGGTAGACAGCCTCTATATTCCATCCCGTGTGTCCCTGGGTCTCTTCCTCTCCCACTTTTGCTCTCTCTCTTCCTTTTCCTGAGCCAGTCTCTGTCACCTTGAGTTATCTCTAGACATTGCTGTTCAGTCCTGACTCATTTGTATGTGTCATTAGAATGTGGTCTGCATGCGCCTCCCCTAGCAAGCCTTTGAAAGGGGATGATGGTACTACCGGGGTCACTAAGACGGGTCATGGAGGCATTGAGGGTCACACGGGAAGGTATTTAGTCCTCTTCAAATCACTCTGGAGGACATGGAGACTCCAGGTTCAGAGTGCAAAAGCAGGCTCTGTTAGCTTCTTGACAATTTCAGGGGTTACCACATTGCCCAAAGGGACAGAAGAAAAATGACCCTTTAAGGAGCTGATGCTTCTCTGCCCTCCATCAAATTCTGGGGTAGCAGGTGCTGGGATGAAGGGTAAATGTGACCAGGATCAGAGCCTTCGGCACCCGAGTCTCTGAAGTTTGCTCTTTCTGGGGTCTCTCCTCTTAGATTCTCTGGGTCTTATTGTAGTTTTTGCTGTTTTCTGCCATCATCTATACCTGTCAGATACATTCACACTAAGAAGAGCTAATCCAGTACGTTTTGGTATCTCCCTGTGGCATTTTGGGTTCCAACAGGTGTCAAAGATTGCCTGTAAGGAGGGGGACCTACAACACCCACCAGAGGCTCCAATAACTTATGTTTTTAAATATCTGCTTTGCCTCACATAGTGAAGAAGCAATGTCATAAATATACATTATAAATTTCCACCATATACATGGGTGTTTTGTAAAACTTGCTTCTTTATTTATGAATATTTAGTCCTAATAAAAAATCAAATTAAAACTAATTGTTTTTAATGTACGAATCTTTTTACAGGAAATTGAATGCTTTACTGTAAAAGTTGATTTACACGATAATGGAATTACTGGGAATACTGTGTAGCTTTCTATTATACTGTGCGCCAAAGTACTATCCCTGAAATCTCAACCTTTCAGAGTCTCCATCTAGAAACTTAATGCTATTTGTTTACGTCTAGTATTATTTTTACCAAATATCTCAAAGCATTTATTCAGATAACATTTTTTCAGTCACAGTCCATAACAATTACATAGTCTAAAGTGTTGTCTTTATTTTATAATGGGCATTTATATGCAAATGGACAGAAAAAGGGAATGCCTAAGAATGATTTTAAGGAAGAATAAGAGTTTATGAAACAAGGGTAGTTGGAAGGGGAGAATACATCAAACAAGGAGGGAAAAGAATGAAAGCATAATCTTATGAGGTGTGTTTCCTGTGCGTTTCACTGGATTTATTTACCAAGTCGTTGCTTCTGTTATTAAATTGAGCATAGGAACTTGAACATATGGACCAAATGTATTTGTTTTTTGTGTTCAAGCCCAGCATAAAATAAGGACTCAAAATTTATCTGGACTTCTACAGAATCAGATGAGTAAAATTATTTTCTCAAAGTCACATACTTATTCAGCAATGGCTAAAAACTTTCATTTTCATTCTCACCACACAAATAAGCATACTGAGGACCTATTCGTATTATATCAGGTATAGAAGACAGACAGAACTGTGTCATGGTTGAAGACAGAACTGTTCCGTGGTTGCTACAGCGAAGGAGAGAAATACTGACACGTCGTGTGAATCCACTCTTACTTCTTAGATTTTAATGTTATCTTGAGAACTAACTTTTCTCCAGGAAAGAACAGTGCAGATCATTGGTGTGTATTTGTCCTGCTGAAATGCTTTTGCACAGATAAATGGAAATCTGCTGACCCCTCTCATGAAGCAAGGATTCTCCACGCTGTCCTGGTGTCCCTGGGATGTTTCACACAGAAGGTGCTTAATGATTGCTCTGACCTGTGCTTCCTGCCCTTCTTGAGACCCAGCAAAGGAGAGTATGTTGTAATGTAAGGAACACGGGCTAGAAGCAGAGCAACTTCTTTTCATATCCCAGCTCTACCACTTTTATCTTTGTTACCTGGGGAAAGCCTTCCCTGCCTCAGTTTCTTCTTCATTCTTAAATTGGGATTGGCAAAGGGGATACCAGGATAACGCCTTCAGAGCACTAGCACAGTGCCCGGTGCCTGATAAGTATTCAATGCCTATAAATTGCCTGCCTCTCTTCTCCTTTCTCATGAAATAAAATGAATTCAAATTCTGGGCTAGAATAAAGGTTATGATGTCCAACTCTCTTCAATAAGAAGGAAAAATTTAAATACATCAAAACACTGACTTAACTGTCAGTAAACCCAAGCAATAAAAGGAAACCTACGTTCTCCTTAGAGAAGTTTCGCCAGCATCCAACCGACATGCTAAAAACAGATTCCATATAATTTCTTCAGGAATCCTACACAACAGATTAGCATCAGCGCTGTAATCTGCATCCTACACGTGCACCCTTCATCTGTACGCGACAGTATTTACACAGATTACCATCACTGGCTGCTGCTTTGTGCAGAGACGGTGCTGTCCCGTGCACGCCTTGAAACTGTTCTATTTTTTATTTTTAGTCAAAGCTACTATTTGCAGCATGTTTTGCCTCTAGTACCCTTGTTTCTCGGGCTGGAATTTGGACAGATGCTCTGGCCTGAAAGAACTTTGCCCTTCCCTTTGGCTTCACTTTGTCCTCTTCTCACGATCGTGACCACTTCTCACAGTGACATGGGGAAGACGCTCCCCTCAGACGTTCCTTCCACTCTCTCTGCTCACACTTTCCCTTTTTTAGCTCCCACTCTCAAATTGTTTGAACACTTCACTGCTGTACATCCCCCCAGACACCCGGAATCCTGCACTAAATAAGCCTTCTTTTATTGCCTATGGACTGAGACACTCGGTACTTAATCCCTGGGGTCTCTTTGCTGCTATTTAATGCGCCACTGCTCAAGAATTGCTGTTGTCCAGTTTTCACAGAAGACTGAAAGTTGAGCATTTTCTCTGCTTTATGGAGCTTGACGCTTTGGCCACGTTGGCTTTTCATTCTTCCCACGTGACTTGTATCACTGAAGGGCAAGGGCTGAGCCAAACGGAGGCAAAGTGTAATGTTTCTCTGTCTTCACGCTCTAAACAATGCCTAGCGAGGAACGGTTTCCTTGTGGTGGCCCTGGACACGTGTCCTTCACAGCTCTTCCCTTTCCGTCACCTTTACTGTGTAGAAAGGAGTGTCATTTAGAAACACAAAGGAAGAAGACAACGCAGAGTTTCTACCAGACACATGAGAACGTGAATCTCTGAACACGATGTGGTGAGCTACAGAGACAGGGAGCTGGGGCCTAGACCCAGGTTCAAATGCCAGCTATACCAAACACGCCATAGATCACTTGGTACTGATTCGTCACTTTCTCTAGGGTTCAGTTTCATCTCCTTGAACCTGAAACGCTAAATAATGATCATCCAGCAGCTATAACTATTCCGCTAGTACACACTAAGGAGCCAACTTCTGTCATTCCACCTGTCTGTTGGACTGTCCCAGCAGACTGTACTGCAATGGCCACTACATTACTATGATGTCTTTTCCTCACTTGAGATCCCTTATCTGCAAATATATCTTTTTTTTTAATAGTTTTTGGCCGGGGCCAGGTTTGAACCCACCACCTCCGGCATATGGGGCCGGCCTCCTACTCCTTTGAGCCACAGGCACCGCCCTGCAAATATATCTTTTTTTGTATCACTTTTTCATACTGTGATTATTGGCTTTGCACTGTGGTTAAGAATGTAAGCCCTGGAATTCTGTTCTTATCAAAGACTAGTTGTGTGACTTTAAACAAAAAAAACAAACTATTAAAATGTGTGCTTTGCTGATCGCTTTTACAAAGAAGAAAAGTCCAAGCACCTAACTTACAAGGTCATTGCGTAAGTGAAACACTCATTGCCAAGCCCTGAGTATAGTGGCTGGCACATAGTAAGTGTCCAATAAGTGACCTGTATCATAATCAACTACTAATTTTCCATGATCTATTTAAGGAAGTTGATGCATTTTCTAAATTCAAATGTGTTCAAAGTATTCAAATACATTTTTCTTGCCAGTTCATTCTCATTCAATTCTAATTTTTACTTTTACTTTGATCAACAGAATTCAAATATTTCTCTCAATATTTTGATGCTGCCATCTAAATCAGGTTAAAATAGAAAAGTAATTTGACCACAGAGGAAGGTAAGGCCTATTCTGCCTGACATCACTTCACCCCCAAGTACATTCTTCATTTACCCGTGAATGCCTTTAGCAAACCACAT
The DNA here is from genome assembly GCA_963574655.1 of Perodicticus potto. Classification (NCBI taxonomy): domain Eukaryota; kingdom Metazoa; phylum Chordata; class Mammalia; order Primates; family Lorisidae; genus Perodicticus; species Perodicticus potto. The sequence goes on along the minus strand of CAUYRH010032449.1, from coordinate 7,294 downwards.
TGTCAGTCAGTACTGTGCAGTCCACACTACTGCGTTTTAGAGCTCACTTAAATTTGACTCCTGTTTTCATCTTCTCCTGATGCCATAATCGACATAGAGCACTCAGCAAAGGATCTAAACAGTGCTTAAAAATGTTAGCTGTTAATATGGTCCGTGGGTGACATCTGTGATCACAGTGTGGAAATGGCAGGTGCACATTCCGTCTGTTTCCGCATGAGCAGTTGTGTGTACACACTTGACTCCGGCTTGTTCTCCCCTGATTACAACAAGCAAACGCTCTCTAATCCCCGCTCTGACAGTAAGAAACTGTCACCCCACGCAGTCCAAATACTTTATAAAATTATGAGATATTTGTAGAGTACAAAGAACTAACAAGAATAATGTAATAAACACCCATTATCTACAACTTCTCTTTGCCAAATGTTAGCATTTTCATCTTTTACTTCACCTTTTTAAAGAAACAAAGCATTAAAGACTGACTTGTAAATCTGGGGGTATCTGTCTCGATTCCACTCCTTTTCCTTGTTCCTTCCTCGGGAGTCAGGAATACAGTTTTTATCTTTATCATTTTATGATTCATGCTTTTCCCACATAAGTATATCCACACATACCTAGAGTTCTATTTTATACTATAAATATTGCATATTTTATCCAAAAAACTTTATTTTTATTACTAAACCTTTATTACAAATCTGAAAAGTAAACAAAAACTCACAAATATTGCATATTTTAACAAAATGAATGTATTCTTCCCTATTTTGCTTTTTGTCTTAAAGCAATGTTTTGCAATTTATACATGTTTACCCACAAAACTCCAATTCATACATTTTAATTGGTTTATAACATCGCATTATACAAATACACCATAACTTACTTATATATTCTCCTGTTTATAGATAATTGAGATTGAAGTTTTTTTGTTTTTTGTTTTTTGTTTTTTTGAGGCAGAGTCTCACTATGTCACCCTAGGTAGAGTGCCGTGGCGTTAAGCTCACAGCAACCTCAAACTCTTGGGCTTAAGCGATTTTCTTGCTTCAGCCTCTCAAGTAGGTGGGACCACAGATGCCCACCACAATGCTCGGCTATTTTTTGGTTGTAGTTGTCATTGCTGTTTTAGCAGGCCTGGGTCGGGCTCTAACCCACCAGCATCGGTATATGTGGTCGGCGTACTACTTACTGAGGTACAGGCGCCGAGTCATTTGATTTTTTTTTCCATTATACTTTAATGTTTCCTTTGTACACCATGTAAAATGTCTTTTGGATACACACCAGGAGGTGGAGGGGCTACATCAAATAAATGTATTTACTAAACTATTCTCACATCACTCTCCAAACAGTGGGACCTACTTATATTCCCGCCACCAGTGATTGAGAAATTTGACTGTTCTACGTTCTTGTCAACACTGAGTACTGTCAGGGTTTTTATTCCCCATGAATTAATAGGTATTGTGTCACATTTCATTTCTCTGAATACTGTTCAGTTTTCTTTTGTCTAAATTGAGGAAAACAGAATCTCTAATTACCTAATATTAAAATTCAGTGACAGTCTCTCTATTATTTATTTTTCAGTGTTTCAGATACTTTTTGAAAAACTAATACATACAGATTATATTTTACCAGTAAATCTGTTGGGGGAATTACCTAATCAAACGTAATGTATGAACCATAAAAGGGTACAGATAAACTGCATCTAATTTTTTACTTTTTTAAACCAACTTGTTACTTTGTAAGAAGGTAAGCTGATAAAATCTACGCTAGGCCAATATGTTCAAAATTCGTACCTAAGATCAAACGTGGAGTGTAAGAGACGCATAAAAGAACTAACTATGAAAGCCCACCAAGAAAGGGTGGGGTTTATTCCCAGGTAGCCATCCCATATGGGTAGTTAATAAATGCCTGCTGATGACACAATAATCACAACATCAGGGTGATAATCATTATAATAATTATAAGGTCAGTCAACTAACTCTTCATGTTTATGAGTTAGGCTTAGAAACTGCTGTGATTATGGCTGACTGCTCTCTTTTTTAAATGCACAATTTCTTCATCCTAACTCCACTTTTATTCCACAAGAACAAATTAAGCCTGAATTTGCGGAGGTATCCTTAAGGGTTTCTATTTTTAAAACTAAGTGTGACTCAAGCTTTTTCCTTCAATGGCCATTTTAAACTGAACCAGGCTATAGCTTCAAAACCTTCAGGAGTACACCACTGACTTTAAAACAGTTCTCCCAATTATTTAGAACTGCACACAAATCCTTGTTTACATTTCTTTCTTTTTTGAGACAAGGTCTACCTCTGTCACTCTAGGCTACAGTAAACTGGCATCATCATAACTCACTGTAACCCAGAAATCCTGGCCTTAGGATCCCCCAGTTTCAAGCCTCCCAAAACACTGAGATTGCAAAAATGAGCCACCCTCGTCCCACATCTCGTATTGAAATGCACAGATTTTTGTCAGGGTCTCATCCTCATTCTGTTTGTACCATAGTGGATTCTTTCTTTAGGGAAAGAATATATTCAGTTTTTACATATATTCCTAGTTTTCTTTCTATTTCTCAAGACATTTTTTCAGTATCTCCTTTGCCCACCAGATATCTCCATTCATGTCTCTATGGCATCACAAATTAATTATATTTAAAACTGAACATATGCTCAGTGAAGAGCATACAATTCATCCATTTGTACAATAGACAGAACTTTGTAGCCCCCCTTCACCTCCAGAATTCAATCTCTCACACGCCGCCTCCTAAAACATATGGATTATCAGCTCTCTTTCTCCACTCCTGCTCTCACCACCACCAGCTGCTCCCTTTCCCAAGAATCCCCACCCAACTCCTTTTACTTTTCTTGTAATGTTGTTGTAATGTGCATTTCTGTGATTTGTAAATCAATAAGGGGATCAAATATTTTTTCATATTTGTTAGCCATTTGGGTTGTTGAGTGCGACTATATGTAAAATAAAAGAGACAGTCAATATTTGTAAATGGTCTACACATATACGTTTATTCTCTTGTTAAAACTTTTAAGTGTTCGTCACTCAACCACCACTGACCTTTCCAAATCCCAGCTGGCTGCCTTCCTCGCCCACCTTCCAAATCCATTAGTGGCATGATAACACCTCCCAGAAGCCCCATGGCACTTCTCCTTTGGCACTGCCACTAAACCTGGGCACCATATCTGTTTACTGATTCCCCTTCCACTGAGAAATCTTTGAGAAAAATGGCCTATTCTTCATCACCTTATTGTTAGCACTCAGCATGCCACACGAAGTCATCATCAATATATAAAAAATATCTGCTGCAAGAATTAATTATAATCAATCCAAGAAGATGGGAATTTCCAAGGAAAATGGTGTTGCTGGCTCCGTGCCTGTAGCTCAGTGGCTAGGTCACCAGCCACATACACCGGAGCTGGAGGGTTTGAACCCAGCCCGGGCCTGCCAAACAAGAATGACAACTACAACCAAAAAATAGCCAGGCATTGTGGCAGGTGCCTGTCGTCCCAGCTACTTGGGAGGCTGAGACAAGAGAATTGCCTAAGCCCAAGAGTTTGAGGTTGTTGTGAGCTATGATGCCCACAGAACTCTACCAAGGGAGACATAGTAAGACTCAACACAAGAAAAAAAAAAAAAAGAAAGAAAACAGTGTTGAGATTACTTGGTTGCTTTTGACTAAGTAATGTTTCTGCTTGATATAACAATAATGTTAAGCTCCAAAAGTCTTTAAATATTTTGATCTTAGCATTATAATTAAGAGCAATGCAGTAGAAACAAAAGACTTGAGGAATTCAAAAACCAAACCACATATTTGGAAACAGAATATCTCCACTGAGTATTGTTGTAATGCTGCTACCTTTGTGTTCAGTATAACAAAGAAAACACTACCCCATTCCTTCCTGAAAGATACATTTTTTTGATTTGTAGCTAAGTATCAGTTACCATCCAGAAAACAATGAGAAAAAATCTATAAAAACTATTATTTGCAGTGACACTCTGTATATCAGAGAAAGCTCTGTGATGGGTTGAAATTTAGTTTAACAAACAAACCAAACAGCTGTCACAAGAAGTCAATACTTACAAGAATGTTTCTGAAGGCACCCATAAGTGAATCTGTGTTAAGGAGCACTAATCTGAGAGTACATTTAAGCTACATCCATAAATCTGCACTGCAGTACATTTGAACATTCCTGAAAAAGGTACCGTCTTTTAAATGTCCCCATAATCAGGTCCCCTCACATAACCTGAGTTGAACTTTTAATATTCATTGATTCTAAAGACAAGCTTACTTATAAAATGCTGCCATTAATTAACCTAAATTTATATTTTCTAATTCCACATGTTTATGTAAACCACATTGTATGTATATGTGTGTGTAAACTATGTTATTTATTTAGCCTTCACATGCTACTTTATCTAGAGTGTAGCTTTGATAATATGAAGCCAGTTCTCAGCTACTTGTATCTCATAAGTAAGAGGAATTATTGTTAGAAAGCAGAGCTCATGCATTAGGAATTTTACATGGTTCCTGCATGGTTCCTGCCTTGGCACAGTGTGGGGCATATAGTAGGTAAGCAATAAACGGCCACTTGAATGAACCAAAATAATGTATCCATACAAAATAAAACTAATGTTGTGCATATTACCTGAGACAAAAATACTTTCATAAAAGGAAACTATAACAAAAAGATAAGCTTGTGTCCAACGGAGGCTTTTAGGTTGCTGAAAATAAGTTCCCATGTAGCTCCCAGGATGTCTGGACCCACTTGGAATGCAGAGCTGCATCTTCAGTGATAGCGGCTACTTTCTCCGCGGATTTGAAGGGGAGTGATGGGTTGTGCAAGGCCTCAGGCAAAGTCTTTATAGGATGGGTGTCAGGGTGACTGTTCAGTCAGAGGCGTGAGGGATCCGGTGGCATGATTAATTTCAATGCCAGTGCTTTATGTGGAAATAGGGAGACACACAGAGCATGGAATTGAAATTATATTATACTTGCAATTCATTTTTACCTGTTTGAACATTATTGCTGGTGGCCAGAATCTCAACCAGTATGATTCCATGGGAATTTTTCCCATGGATTTATCCAAGATGAAATTCTTGTCCTGTTTCTTTACATTGTTGCTTTAGCTCTCGGCTGACTGTGAACTCTACAGTCAAGCTGCATAAATATTCCTGAGCTCTTGCTTTGTGTGCCAAGCTCTCTTAAGAATAGCACAGGCAGTAGATTGCAGTTAAGGATTTTTAAAATGTTTTTACTGCCGTGATATCATATATTTTCACAAAAACTGATGTGTGCTTTAGCTTGCTACACTCCCCCCATTCTACACATGTAGGTTAAAAGATAGTAGAGAGTAATAACACCTGCCCCTAATTTAAAAGAAAACGACATACAGGTGCACATGCAAGAATAGGAGATTTATTAATGAAAAACTGAATAAATAAAATACTCTCCAAAGTATAAAAAGTCTGTTCAGCCATAAATCTTGCAATACAGGCTGACACGCAGTGCTCATGGTCTTACCCAGCCTATACTGAAGAATTCAATAGCTGGCTATGCTATGAATCAAGACAATATATTTAGCGTGGACTCTGGGTGTGAGTGTTTTTGATTTTGCTAAATTTAAGCCAGGGACCCACCACATTATACATTTAGTTGAATGCTTTATATAAGAGACCCTGATTGGACTTTCGTATACTTTGTAACTAGTTGGGTTAAGTAAGGCGATGGAAAACATGGAATAATACAGAGTTTATGTGTTCTTTCTCAAGGTTTTAGGTACAATTCTTTCTCTATTCATGATTTTTCTTCTGCCCTCGCAAAAGGAAGCCTGCACTTCGGGTTAGAATTAATTAGGCTGATGATGAGCTGTTCAGCGTGCAGGGTTCCCAGCAGGGCAGCTTGTACAAGTCTGCTCTCCCCAGTGGGATTTTAGGCTAAACTCTGGGAATTCTGCCCACCCATTAGGGCAGACACAGTGTCTTAATCAAGCTAGTACAGAAAGCTGGAGAATCCTGTAAAAACCAGCCTCATGGTTTAGGTAATATTCATTCGTGCTCTTCTGAAAACAATCCCCTAAGATATCTGTGGCCAAAAACTAACCTTAATGATGATGGAGGAAGGAAGGTAGCCATATTATGAGAGGCACAGAGACTTCTGGTTAGTGATGATCTAGGCATAACACTGAATGACACAATAGATGTGGATGGTTCATAAACTATATCATTCTACCGAGTTATGCCTGTGTTTACTCAACTTTTTTCTGTAAGGCATATATGACAATTTAATTTCTAAAGAAAAATATGCCATTTTGATTATTTATACAAGTTTGAGAGCTTATTTTCTTAAGTAATAGGATATGTGAAATTACAGTAGAAGCTCCACAGCTAACCACTGTCTTCCATTGACCACTTCAAGTAGACCTTAATCTTCAAAGACTGGATGTGCACCTCATCCTTATGGTGATCACCTCCGTATGTGTTATAGTCCCTTGAGTGGTTAATTTAGAGTGGTTCTGCTATATTTTAAAAGGAGAACTTATTATTAAGAATATAGGATAGTCTGGTTGCATTGCCTCATTCCTAATCCCAGCACTTCGGGAGGCCAAGGCATAGAGGATCATCTGAACCTATGAGTGAGGATCAGCCTGACCAACATATAGAGACCCTATCTTTACAAAAAAATTAAAATAAGAAGAAATTAGCTGGACATGGTGGGGCACACCAGTATTCCCAGCTCCCCCAGAGGCTGAGGCTAGGGGATCACTTGATTTTAGGAGTTCAAGGTTGCAATGAGCTAAGACCATGTCAATGCACCACAGCCTTAGTAAGCATCAGTGATGGAATAAGATTCTGTCTCTCAAAAAATGAAATGAAATGAAATGAAATATGAAAAAATAAACATAAAATAAAAATAAAAAGAACATAAGCTGTGGGTGTTTGACTTCCAGAGGTCTTGATCTTCTCTATAACATAACTCTAGATCACATGATCGTCATGAGCAAAACTCAGTTAAGTGCAAATGAAGAAGGAACAATACTGCTTTTTAGATCCTAAATATCTGTGATATTAAATTTAGAGGTCAAGGCTCAGCGCCTGTGGCTCAACGGGCTAAGGCGCCAGCCATGTACACCTGAGCTGGCGGGTTCGAATCCAGCCCGGGCCCGCCAAACAATAATGACGGCTGCAACCAAAAAATGGCCAGGCATTGTGGCGGGTGCCTGTAGTCCCAGCTACTTGGGAGGCAGAGGCAAGAGACTCGCTTGAGCCCAGGAATTGGAGGTTGCTGTGAGCTGTGATG
>CAUYRH010032445.1:0-12704 GCA_963574655.1 Perodicticus potto | reverse complement strand
TGAGGCCTAGGAAATTCACATGAAATTGACCTAGGCATAGGAAATGGGGGTTCCACATTTAGTCCTAAGTGTAAAGTGAAGGAGACACCAAGGCACAGGTGTCTCCTCGGCAGTTGTCCGGCCTTTTTGGCTGTTGGAGCCTCTGGTGGGCATTGGAGGTCCCCCTCCTTGCCTGTCATCCAGCCCGCTGGTTCTTCAGCTGGCTGCCGCAGCACCAACACCGCCAAGGAGGAGGCGGCAGGTCTGCCAGCTCCGCTGAGCTGGCTAGGGCGCCAAATGTCCTGCATCAATTCTCTCTCTCCGAGTACTAGTATAATTATTAAGAGAATATGACGAGGTGGCTGGATATAGGAGTTATCTACAAAACTTAATGGCTTTTCTTTCATTTGATAGGAAAAAATTTATCTATATTATTGAGAATTCTCAAGTACTTAAGAAAAAACAAGAAAGGCAGTAAATCTTTATGAAAAGAACTATAGCTATCTTATTTTTATTTTTAGTTTTTTCATAATATTCCTTCTCTATATCAAAATTCATACTGAAGGCTAAGTTCTAGGTTACAAAAGAGGACTTATTTTTTTGCACTTGTCTATAAGAACAATCTTATTTAATGACATAAAATCAGTAGGAACCAAAAATATACTTGTTCTTTGATGTGTGGAATAAGAAATTCTATAAGTAGAAGACTTCTTATTGCCCTACATTAACATCACATTTTAATTTCATGCCAATTAGAATCCACTATTTTGGGGGGAGAGATCATTAGATGATGATCATAAGGTTTATAAGAAAGAATAAAAGCCTGAGAGAAAATATTCAAAAGAAGTAGAAAAAAGAATGTCTGGTAGGGCATAGAAATTGCCCTATGAGGTATCACGGTACTATAAAACCGTTGCTATTAAGTTTGTGAATGGACAAGTCGAATAGTGGGACATAAAGCAGAGAACTCAGAAACATATCCTAATACAAGTGAGACTTTTCTATTAAGAAGTGGTACTGGCACTGAAAAAAGGAGTAAAAGTAGACATCCATCTTTAGCCACATTTTATTCTACATTATATGTCAAAATATATTTCAGATGAATTAAATACTTAAATGTGGAAAAATCTGGAAAACTATACATACACTCTAAGAGCTGGGAATACCTTTTCAACTAAAACTGCAAGCCCAAAAGGCTGGACAACTGCCGAGGAGACACCTGTGCCTTGGTGTCTCCTTCACTTTACACTTGGGACTAAATGTGGAACCCGCATTTCCTATGCCTAGGTCAGTTTCTTGTGAATTTCCTAGGCCTGAATTCCGTGGATGGACTGTGTCCATTCATTGATACACTCATTCACCTTGCCCTCCGGCGGAAGGGACTGTATTCATTTGTTTCCTGGCCAAGGAACCCATACACCTATATATACCCTGAGGCTAGAGACCTAGAGGAGGAGATGGGGAAAGACTGGGAGAGGAACGGAGAGAGCTTCTCTCTCCCCACTTGAAGTCTCGCCCTCTACCAAAGCTCCTGGTGTTTTCTGTATTCTTTTCTGTAAATCAATTCTGTCTTACCATGGAGGGGTGGGGGTGGGGGAATAATGTAATGAAGAATAATAAAATACATATATTTAAAATAAAAAAAAAAACTGCAAGCCCAAAATCTATATGAGACTATGAGGATATATTTGAACATATAAAAATTAAAATTTTGTGTATATAAAAATCCCACGGATAAAATCAATTATCGATAATGTTTTATTATTGATGATAATGAACAAAGCATGAATGTTTTTAATATTTGAAAGTCTCTTGCAAGTTGGCTAGAAAGCAAATAGCCATTAATAAAATCAGCAAAAGGTGTAAATTTTCAGTTCAGAGAAAAACAACTAACAGTGGCCAATAAACTTACTGAATGATGTTTAACTCTCGGTTAAGGAAATGGATTAAAATCATAATGAGATATAATCTCATGCCCATTGATGGGCAAAATTTAAAGGGAAATATAAACTTGATATTTGGCAGGGATGAGAGGAAAATAGTACTTTCAGTTTTAGCTTGGGGAAATGTGAAAACTTACCACCTTTTTATAAAGCAAAGGGCAACATCTATTAAAATGAAAACTACATATATCCTTTGTCCCAGCAGACCTATTCCTGGTGAACTTTCTTACAAAGATTAAATTCCCAAGATTTCAGGACTTATGAATAGGGAAGATTCATGTGTCATTATTCATAGCAGGAAAAGCAAACAAAACAAATTAAAGAAAACTGAAAACAAAGTGAATATCCAACATTGTAAATGCATACCATTGAATACCAGGCCGTCCTTTAAAGAACAAGACTGGATATTGTGGCTCGCATCTGTCGTCCAAGCACTTTGGGAGGCTAAACAGGGAGGATTGTCTGAGGCCAGAAATTCAAGACCAGCCTGGGAAACATAGTGAGACTCTGTCTTAAAAAAAAAACATAAAAAAATTAGCTAGGCTTGGTGGCATGTACCTGTAGTCTCTGATACTCAGGAGGCAGGAGGATCACGTGAACTTCTCGTCATGCCGCTGCTCTCCAGCCTGGGCAACACAGCAAGACCCTCTTTGTAAAAAAAAAATTTTTATTTTATTTGAAAGACCTCCCATTAGCTATTATTGAGTGAGAAAATCAAGATGCAGTGAACTGTATATACATCAGAGTTCCATTATTATAAATAAAACTGACAAAATGCTTTCTTTATGTATATAGATACACTATGTATATACACATTCATATGTATCTCTAAAGAATTGAAATAATACATAAAAATAATAATGTGGGTGCAGACTCAGAGAAAAATAGAGCTTATCAAGTTGGCTACGGGGTTTGGGGAGTGGGGAAGTTGATATACACGGAGGGGAAACATAGGAAACTAAATAAAAAAATAGACAAGAGATGAAATAGAAAAGCACACATGTATAATCTCATTCACATAAAATCATGTATGTATGTGTACAAATAATTAAATAAATATATTCTAAAAATAAGGCACATTAAAAAAATATGAACTAGATCACTTGAGGTGACTTGGGAAGAGCGGACATCATAGGCTGGAATGGGAGCAAGGAGAGCAGTTCCAAGGTATCTTATGACCCAGTAACCCACACCAGCAATGATGGTGGAATTCCTCGAGGGTAATGGTTGAGATGGGAGAAATGGATAGACATATCTTGAAAGTTATAGATCTTCTGATGGATATGGAGGGACTTGAAAGTAAAGATGAGACAAGGATGAATCCTAAGTTTGTTTCTTCTGCAACTCAATAGATAATGGATTCATTGTATTGGCAGGAAAGGTTACATGATGAATGGGTTGGTTGGGGGGAGAAATAAAAGGTCCCTTTGAGGGATGTGTTGAAGTTTGAGATGCCTATTAGAGATGTAACTAGAAAGTCCCATAAGCAGTAAAAGTTGATGATGACCCTCTCTCATTCAGGCTCCTGAGATGGTCAACTTCACCTCCCAACATCACTGTCCTAGATGGTAGTGACCATGGGGGACTCCCTTATTAAGAGGAAAACAAAGGATATAACATTTGTTGAGAACTGTAAGGCAGATGCTTTACAAACATTAGTTCATCTAGTCCTGAACACATCTGTACAGGTAATCTATTATGATCTTTGCTGAGGTGGTGTTAGGGTGCATCATCCTTACCTGCTTCTTGAGGACCGGGATACCCCTCCCCAGCAGACAGACATGTTAGCTGTTGACATGTCATGGCTGAGGCCACATCAGAGTGATTTAACTTCTCCCTCTGCCCATTCTTGTTTCCCTCATTCCATCAGGTGATATTCCAAAAAATTCTGCTTACAATTTTCCATGTCAAAGTCTGTTTTTTTGGGAACCTGAAACCCCAAGACCCTGGAGAGGATCAATGATTAAACTGAAACTTATACCCAGTTTTTCTGAATAGAGAACATCTCCTCTTTCTGAGAGAGAATTGGGCTCATCTCTGTTGGAAGACAAGCCTACGGTTCTTGGGAGTTTGGTATTTTCAACCTGCTGTATGTTGTGTAGGAGCCTATAATGAGTAAAAGTCTTGAGCTGAGTCACTGCATGTTTCTGTAGGCCCATGAGTCCAGAATTGCTTCTTCTAAGGAGTCTCTGTGTCCCTTGTCAGGGCCAAGGAGCGTGACCGCTTCAATTATCTCTAGGATGACCCCCCCCCCCCAGGGCCTTCCTGACCGGACTGGATACAGTCAGAGCCCACACCCTCACCTCTGCTTGAATGTATGCTATGGTTCCTTCAAGGTCATGTGTCATTTCTTCTCTGAAGATTTCCCACAGGCAGAATCAACTACTTCAGTCAACAGCACACAGTAACGCAGATCCTCCGAGCTGGCCAGCTCTGGAGATGATGCGCTGTTACCCACTACCCGTGTCTGTCCCTCCCTTAGTGAGCCTCCGCTAGGGTGCTCATCACAGGTGGAAATTATTTATGTCTTGGCCTCTCCTGCTGGACTTCACATCCCTTCGGAGTCACCCTCTTGCTGATCTCTGTCGTCAGCTCCGTGTGTAGCACCTGGTACTGCCTAAGTGGAGGTTGGTTTTAATCTTATTAAAGACTTGAACTTATCTTTCTGCTTCAGCATTCCATAGTTTCAGAAGCCAAATGTTAGAAGGATTGTAAGTCTCTCTGCCCCACCCACACCAGTAAGTTTTGTTTTAGGTGCCTCAAAATAAAGAAGATGCCATCAGCAGATGTTTTACCCATCAGCCGCCCCTCCCGTCTTTAGCTCTGAGGACGTTCTCTTCTTGTTCCTGAGCTATTGCTCTCAGGAGCTGTCTTTGTCCGCCTCCCCACCCATCCCCTACTCCCTCAGGGGCTTCATCTGCTTCACCTTTGTGCCCTGCCCCTCTAGTCTTCACGGCCAAACTCTCTGGCAGGACTTTTGCCCTTTCTCTGGGATGCTGCCTTCATCCATGGTCTCTGCCCTTCCTTCAGGCTGCACCTTCCCACTCTGAAGCAATCTTCCTTCAACCCTGCAGCCTTTTCCAGCCCCTGCTGCACCTTCCTCTACCTTTCACCAACACACCTCTTGAAATAATAGCATCAGAGTGTCAGTGTTCCCTTCCATTTATTTTTCAGATCACTCTTTGCAATATGAAGTCCTCTCTCACTCCTTCTATACACCTGCTCTTGAAAATGTCACTGACATTTCTGTAATTTTCAAATCAATTCTTGCCCTCATTATCTTTGACCACTTTGGGACAATTGACACTGTTGGCCTTTCTTCCTTTGGAAACTGTTTCCTTGGGGACATTGCCAATAACATGGTAGAGTGAAAAGGGTCATGGACTTGAAAGTTAAACAAAACGAAATTCAACTTGCTGTTCTATAGTAGTAGCTGATGACCTTGGACAGCTTCCTCTCCAACCCTTAATTTTCTAGTCTGTACAATGGGGAGATCAGTGTAATGACTCTATGAGATGAATTATTAGCCAGTTCAGTCCACTACAATCAAGTACTATAGACTCGATGGTTTATAAACAACAGAAATTTTATTTTTCTTGGTTCTGGAGACTGGAAATCTGATGTCAAGGCAGCAGTACACACAGGCTCTGCCCAGATTCACTTCTGGGCTGCAGACTACAGACTTCTTGTGTCCTCACGTGGTGTAGAGAGCACTGGCTGGCACCATGGCTCTTCACGTGAAGGCACTCATCTCATTGTGGGGGATGGGAGGGTGTCCACCTGCATGAACTAATTAACTACCAATGGCCCAACCTCCATTGTGCCATCCTGTCGGGGATTTCAATACCAGTATGCAAATTTGGGGGAGAAACAAACATTCAGTTCATAATGGGTGGTCATGAGGTGCAAATAAGATGATAGGATTTGCCTGGCAGAGAGACCACACATCTACCTTAGCAAACTCCCTGACTTCGAGGCTGTGCACAATTCTGGTTCTTTTCTCTCTCCCTCTGATGCAGCTCCTCTTCCTCTAACAGAGAAATACCTGAGGAACAATGTGTGAGAAGATACAAACAAGTTCTTTGGCTTTTTAACACAAATCACATAGGCAGCTGCAAATTTTTGATGAATAAACCCTTTTGAATTTTAGCTTAATTGCTTACCTCAAATATAATTACAACCAGAAAAAAAAAACTTCTACCATTTCAACATTATACCTAAATTCATGCTCCTTTACAATTTCTAGTGATTTTGAAACAATGTCTACATCAGGACTCTGATTGTAGAGAGCACATTTCCTCTATTGCCGATTGAACTACTCATTATTATGCATTCAGAGTGAGTGTAAATTGTCTCATGTTCCTTAAAAGGAATTAGGCATGGCTTGATATATTAATGAAATCATCACTATTTTGTTAAACTGCATGCTTTGAACTGGACTATTCTGTAGTCTCATTGAAATGCAGAAAGTGCTTTCTCTTACGCGCATCAGCACAATTGATGGACAAACGTACAGCCCTCAAAGGCTGCAGCTTTTTTCATGGAATACATTCCTATATACGTGTGAAATTCTGTACAAAATGACTGAATGTCAGGTAGCTTTAAATAAAAAGAAAAAAAAAACTATGCAGAACCACTTTTTATTTCATGAAAAGATGAATTTTTATACAATTCTCAGAAAGTAATTATTGCCTAATTATTTGGTTATATGTAGAATAGATTTTAAACTTGTAGCCATGAGAACAAAGTTTAGAAATACTCTAGCATAGCAATTGACATTACTGATGAATTAATTAATTCTTTGTTTTTGCATATTGTTATTTTATTTTTAATTGACATATAATAATTATATATACATGCATTTGTGGGGAACATGGTGAATTTTTAATACATATAATGTATAGTTATCAGATTGGTGTAATTACCATATCCATCATCTCAAAATTTACCATTTCTTTGTGTTGGGAACATTCAATATCCTCCTTTTAAATATTTGAAACTGTATAACATGTTACTATTAACTATAGTTATCCTATAGTGGTATAAAACACTAAGACTCATCTCTCTTACTAGCTGCAATTTCATATCCTTTAACAAATCTCTCCCTTTCCCTCCCTTTCTCACCATTCCAGCTTCTAGTATCTCTCTTTCACTTTTTTAGCTTCCACATATAAATGAGAACATGCAGTGTTTTGATTTCTGTATCCTCTCAATTCCATCCATGTTGCTGTAATTGACATGATTTTATTTGTTTTTATGGCTACAAGTTTTATAGTATTTTTATAGTATTCCCTGGTGTATACATGCCACATTTTAAATCCATTTTTCTATTGTTGGACATCTAGTTTGATTTCACATATTGGCTATTGTGAACAGTGTTGCAATTATCATAGGGATGCTGAGGCCTCTTCAATGTACTTATTTCCTTTCCTGTGAAATACGCTTGGTCCTAAGATTAGTGGATCACAGGGTGGTTCTCTTGGTAGCTTTTTGCTTGTACATCTTTGCCAGCATTTGTTATCTTTTTGTCTTTTTGATCATAGCCATGCCAACTGGGGTGAAATGATATCTCACTTTGGTTTTGGTTTGCATTTCCCAGATGCTTAGTAATAGTGAGCATTTTTTTCATCTATTTCTTAGTCATTTGCATGTCTTCTGAGAAATATCTGTTCAAATAATTTGCCCACCTTCAAATCATTTTTTTGTTGTTGTTGAGATGTTTGAATTTCTTGTATATTCTGGATATGAATTCCGTGTCCTATAAATAGTCTCCAAATATTTTTCCCATTCTACAGATTGTCTTTTCACTCTGTTGATTATTTCCTTTGCTGTGAAGAACATTTTTAGCTTGATATAATCTCATTTGTTTGTTTTTGGTTTTGTTACCTGTGATTTTGTGGTATTACTCATAAAATCTTTCCCAAACCAGTGTCATGAAATATTTCATGTTTTCTAGTAGTTTTATCATTTCAGGTCTTAAATTTAGGTCTTTGACTTTGAGTTGATTTTTTTCTAGAGTGAGAAGTAGCAATCTAGTTTCATTCTTTTGGACATGGATATCCAATTTTCTTAGCACTATTTATTGAAGAGACTGTCTTTTCTCTAGTGAGTGTCTTTGCTGCCTTTTTAAAAAAACAGTTGGCTGTGGATATATGGATTAATTTCTAGGTTCTCTATTTTTTCCCACTGGTCTATGTGTCTGTTTTTCTGCTAGTACCATGTTGTTACTCCAGATTTCTAGTGTATTTTAACATCTAGGGGTATGATCCCTCCACTTTTGTTCTTTTTGCTCCGGATTGCTCTGGCTATTTGGGGTCTTTTGTGGTTTCATACAAAATTTAAACATTCTTTTCTATTTCCATGAAAAGTGTCATTGGGATTTTGGTAGAGATTGTATTGAATCTATAGATTGCTTTGGGTAGTATTGTCATTTTGGCAATATTAATTGTTCTGATCCAGGGATGTGGTTTATCTTTCCATTTGTTTGCATTTTCTTCAATTTCTTTCTTCACTATTTTGGAGCTTTCTTTATAGAGGTCTTTCAGCACCTTGGTTAAATTTATTTGTGGGTATTTTATTTATGCGTTCTCTGTAGCTATTAGAAATGGGATTGCCTTCTTGATTTCTTTTTCAGCTAGTTCCTTGTTCATGTCTAGAAATGCTACTGATTTCTGTGCATTGTTTTTGTATCCTGCAACTTTGCTCAATTTGTTTATCAGTTCTAAGAGTTTTTTGACAGAGCCTTCAGGTGTTTCGATATATAAGATCAGGTTATCTGCAAACAGGTACAATTTTTTATCTTCCTTTCTGATTTGGATGCCATTAATTTCTTTTGCCTGGCTGATTTCACTAGCTAGGAATTTCAGTATTATGTTGAATAAGAGTAATCCTTATCCTGTTCCAGCGTCTCCGTGTTCAGTAAGATGTTAGCTGTGGGTTTGACGTGTATTGCCTTTATTGTGTTGAGGTACATTCCTACTATATCTAGTTTATTGAATTTTTATCATGAAGGTCATGAAGGGATATTGAATTTTATCAAATGGGATTTTTTTGTACCTGTAAAGATAAGCTTTTTGTTCTTCATTTTGTTGGTGTGACATATGGTTATTGTTTTGCATATGTTCTTATCATCCTTGCAATTTTGCTATAAATTCTATTTGATCATATGAGAGAAGAATGTGGTTCTCTACTACTCAGGGAGGAATACTGTGTTACCTCAGAGTTTTCAGAACTGTTAAAAAATAAATTAAGCAAATATCAAAAATAACTAGAAGGCATGAAAAGAGTTAATGCCTCAGCACTTCCTTGAGGCAATCAGCTTAACCCAGCTCTAACTCTCCCATAGTATACCCTTTGCTAATTGTAATGCTAAACACCCTGCCTAATAGAGAATTATGAGACCATTATTAACATAAAGTGAATCAAATGAGGGCACCTGATGATGGTGCTGCACATGTTTAATCTCTTTTCTTTTTTTCAAAATGAGCAGAACTTAATCTGTTTTATATGTAAATGTGGTGATGTAATGAAAAAGCTCTGCTTCACTCACAGAAAAGGCCACATAGCAGGTGGTCTGTATGGATTTTACTCTCTGGAGGGGTCTCAAAATGCCCGAGAGTGAGTGTTCAGTGCAAGTCATACCTAATAAACTAATTCAATTTTCCAAGCTAGACTTGTCAGAATCATCTTCTGGTCTATCTTCATCTCCATTTCGAGGGCTTTTCTATACCATCCCAGGATTTTCTATAAATATCACAATGTGTTATCTTTTTGACATATTGTGGAATTCAGTTTGCTGATATTTTGTTGAAGATTTTTGTGCCTGTGTTCTCAGGGAGAGTGTTTTCTTTAGTTGTTATACCCTGTCTGGTTTTTGTATCAGAGTTGTGTTGGCCTCATAAAATTTTTTAGGAAGAAATCCCTCTGCTTCAATGTTTTGGGAGAATTTGACAGGAATTGATATTAATTTTTCTTTAAAAGGAGAATTTTGTGGTGAAGCTATCTAGTCCTAAGCTTTTACTTTTAGGAAAAAATTTTATTACTGTTTCCATATTGTTGCTTGTTATCGATCTGTTCAGGATTTCTATGTCTTCTTGGTTGAATTTTGGTAGGTTGTATGGCTTATCAAGCTGTTTTTCAGGTTGAAGGTGCATATGTACATGTGGTGGGTCAGCCAGCTTGGCACCTAACTAGCTGTGGTTGGGACCACAGAGAGATTACTTTCATTGAGGGTATGGATGTATACAGTTCCTTAGTTGGCCTGGTGGTGTGCCTGCCAGGGGTGGCCCATATGGCTATTTCCCAGACTCAGGGCACAGGAATAGGTATTCAGGTGACCCTTGGGGGCATTTCTGATTTTTATAAAGCAGATTTAATACTGTTTTTTCCCAGCTATTTAAATCTTGTATGTAATTAGAAAATCGATCCATATAAGTTATTTATACTATTGGGTGGAGAGCTTCTGGAACTTGTTCAAAAAGTTCTGATTTACCTTCCCTCAGAGTTAAAGCCCCATCATTTTTGTCCTAGTGCAGGTTTGCAGAACACAAATACTTTCCTGTCTCCTCCCCATCCTGTCTTCCCTATGCCATGTAAGGAATTTAGAAAATGAACTAGTTTTGTTTGAGGAAAAAAGATAAAATTCAACTCAATTCTTATTCATATGTCAAAGTAAAATGCTAAAATGATTTAGGCCCTACAATACCAAAACTATTACATAACTTAAAAAATATTCTTTTTTTGTATTTGTGTTATGTTTATTATTTTATTGCTGTTTGATTGTTTTTGTTTCCCCAAGTATTTTTATGCTTTTATTTATTTATTTTTCCATTGTTGTTTTAGCTGGCTGGGACTGGGTTTGGACCTACCACCCTTGATGTATGTGACTGGTGCCCTGCTGACTAAGATAGGGGTGCCACCTTAAAAAAAATTCTTAAACAATAGCAAAGCAATAATAAAAGCAAGTCAATGCTTTGAAAAATAATGATACTTATTTAATGATTTGATAGTCTCAAGAAAAATTTGAAAATATTTATAAGATTTTAATGTCTCCTGGTTGTATCATTTTAGCACAGGTACGAGTGTGGAGTCAAATAGTCTGCACAAAGGAAATGGGCTTCCATCTCATCCACTATTCACTATGTATAATCTTATTGGCTATTTTGGAGCCTTATTTTATTTTCATCTCTAAAAGGGATAAATGTTACTCCTACTCCACTAATTTCACAGAATTGCTGCACATATCAAAGAAGATGATGAATGTAAAAGTTTTTTATAAAATTGTAATTTACTATAAAACACTAGAGAAGCGGTTCTCAGCATGTGGGGCACGACCCACAAGAACTGTATTAAAAGCTCTCGGCATTAGGAAGGTTGAGAACCACTGCACTAGAGGTTAATGTTATCACTGGCCGTTCAGACTAACCAACACCTGTGTTTAAGGTGGTTCCTCTTTGAGGACCAGAGTGATTGGCATTTCTTACTTTCTCATTGGTTTATGTCCCTTTAGCAACCAGGTGGGCAAGGATATCCCTGAGATCCTGTGGATGTAAGTGGCAGAGGCTCACTGCTGCCTGTCTTTTTTCTCATGGAGGTGCAATCGAAGTATGATGGATATTTCCAGTAGACCACATGGAAGATGGACTACTCTAGGTCAAAGATCCCCAAAGCAAGGACCTCTTATTTTTTATTTCTACCTTTTTTTAGGTCATAGAAGGTATATACATCCATTTACATCATGGGATCATTTGTTCTTTGTTTGCTACTACATTTGAGTTCTCTGTGTATTCTGGTTATCAAACCTTTGTTGGAGGCATAACCTGCAAATATTTTCTCCTAATCTGAGCGCTGTCTGCCTGCTACACTTACTGTGTTCTTAGCAGTGCAGAAGCTTTTTAGCTTGATCCGGTCCCAGTAGTGTATTTTTGATGCTGCTTCAATTGCCTAGGGAAACCTCCTCATAAAATATTCGTCCAGGCCATTTCATTCAAGAATTTTCCCTGTACTTTCTGCTAGTATTTTTATAGTTTCATGTCTTAAGTTTAAATATTTGGTCCAGTGAGAGTCTATCTTAGTTAATAGTGAAAGGTTTGGGTCCAGTTTCAGTCTTCTACAGGTCGCCAGCCAGTTCACCCAGCACCATTTATTAAATAGGGAATCTTTTCCCCACTGCATGTTTTTAATTGGCTTGTCAAAGATCAAATAGTGGTAAGTAACTGGGTTCATCTCTTGGTTCTCTATTCTGTTCCATATATCTATCTCTCTGTTTTTGTGCCAGTACCATGCTGTTTTGATCACTATCAATTTATAGTACAGTCTCAGGTCTGGTAGCATGATTCCTCCTGCTCTGTTTTTATTTCTGAGTAATGTCTTGGCTATTTGAGGATTTTTCTGATTCCATATAAAACGAAGTGTTATTTTTTTTGAGGTCTTTAAAATATGACAATGGCGCTTTAATAGGAATTGCATTAAAATTGTATATTGCTTTGGGTAGTATGGACATTTTAACAATGTTGATTCTTCCCAGCCATGGTATGTTTTTCCATTTGTTGACATGTTCAGCTAGTTCTTTTCTTAGAGTTTCATAGTTCTCTTTATAAAGATCTTTCACATCCTTTGTTAGGTAAACTCCCAAATATTTCATCTTCTTTGGTACTACTGTGAAAGGGATAGCGTCCTTGACTGTTTTTGCGGCTTGACTATTATTGGTATATATAAAGGCTACAGATTTGTGAGTGTTGATTTTGTAGCCTGAGACACTGCTGTATTCCTTGATCACTTCTA